>JAADVZ010000699.1:0-17116 GCA_023335925.1 Pythium phragmitis | reverse complement strand
CGCAGCACTCGCGGAACACCTCGGCATGGACTTCGCCCACTGGCAAGCCCACCACTTCGCTCATCACATTGAGTAGGACAGCCCAAACGGCGGCTATAGGAACTCTAAAAGAGCAGTTCAATGGTACTCAGTTCATCATCAAAAACCATGCATAAAAGATTCTGTCGGGGACTCTTTTTTTTATTAGATAAAGTTACCAGAACTGTCGGGGACCTTCCGACGGAAGTTCCGTGGGGCAAGCAGGTGCTGAAGGCACTGTTGATAATACTAAGTTACTATAGAAGGATCCAGGAGCATCCACTGGTACTGCCCAGGCGTGTCCAACTCCTCAGGAAGGCAAGATAAAAAATGGTGCAATTTTCAACCGTCTGGATTCTGGATAAATTACGGTGTCTTTCGTGATTTTGGGCGAGGAAGAGATCTTCAATCATGTACTGTAGTTCACTGCTCACTGCGTGAGCACGTTTGACCTGTCCACTATGCGGAGATCCTGTTAACACATACAGTAGGTGTAGAAGAGAATGCAGTTTCCGGATGGACACTGTCAATCACACTACGTACTGTACTGTAATGTAATGTTGCAGACAAAAATCAACTATTTCGCAGGTGTCGCTTTTCAGCTGACACGGTATATTTCGTGTTTAGTAATATAGTTGTCGATCGCAATTCATCATCCTTTTCTGGCTCGGCGTGATCCCACGAGGAGTCCCTTAGAGATGTTACATATAATAGTGATTACCATGAGCGCGTCGGGTACGCGCTATCGTCGCCAGTCAGCGTGCTATGGGGGGCACATGAGGCTTCTCTCCGGTGTGTAAAGTGGTCAATAATGTCGGGCGGATTCGCCCACGCGAAGAAGCCTTCCCTCCTCACAGCACATTTGCTGTTAAGAGCTGAGGAAGTGGCACTCCTTGGTGGCGTCCTCGTGTAGAGCACGCAGTTCCTCCGGTGTCAATAGAAGGTCTTTCAGTAGCTCACTCAACTCGCCTGCGTCGAAGAGCATCTTCTCAAACTCGTCCATCGACGAGTCACCTCCCGGTGGAGCCAATGTGCTGTCCAATGAATCATCTACAGCAGTAGGCAGTGTATTGTCTTGTGCAGCTGGAACCGGGGGGCAGCGCTTGGCTATATCTTGTTGAACGCGGCTCTCCAACCAACGGCGTTGATATCGGTTCGCAATCTCGCGGTGTTCCACGCACAGGCGGTGGAGTTGGCCGTTGCGTTTAGCCATGCGTCGGTTTGGACACTGCTTGTTTGGATACTGGCAGCGCTCGTGAAGAGAGACCGATGAGGCGTGAGTATCATTCATCTTCAACGAGGGTTCCTCTATCATCTCCGTTGAGGGAATTTTGGAATGGCCCTCCGTCAGAGCGAGGCAGAGAATGCGTGGTTTCATTCAGATCTTCCTTCACACCAACATTCTATGGTCTCAATTGCTTCTCAGCTCTTTCTCACTGCCTGGTGCGTCGTGGCACTCCTATTCGCGGGTGGTTTGACTTGTAATTATTAGTGGTGCGGTAAGCTAAATGGGTCATCAAACCATCACTCTCTATTGGTGAACTTGGGCAGTCAAAGGATAGTTTTGTGATCTTGTGGCGAGAACGAAAAGGACCACCACTCAAGGACGCCGTTATTTTCTCAGAACCACTTTTCTCTTCGACTGCCGCCGGCCATCGTGAAGTAGATTGTTCACGGACATGATTGATGTTTTAGCTGGCTCATATGCTGTACGAGTTGTTTAACTTCCACTACCGGTATTATATATTCATAATATTGTGATTTGATAGTTGACTACTGTACCAACTACGGAGTGATGTATTGATAAGAGTATGGTGTTTGCCCCATTCAACCGACAATTATGAAGTGTGACATGTTGAAACTGAGTGCTGGTCAGATAGTTTGAACCCGTGTTGGATGCAGTGCAGATGAGAATTGCACATTTAGCCCAGACGAGTGATGGTCAGATAGTTTGAACCCATCCATACCTCGGATACAGTTGCCGACTTCACTATCGTGGACCAACCCAGTGCGACATGCGGAATATCGGGACTCACGGTATTGATCACCAGAATTTGCGGATTGAACCAGTCTCGTGGTGGCACAAAGGGCCGTTCCGAAGCGACGCCACCAATAGTAGTAGCAATTTGAATCATTCTTTCCATTACACCGAGATATTGTTTTTGTGTAGGTGATTGCAAAAGTGCCAAGTGCGGTGCAACATGGTGTCGAGCCTGATACAGGGATCAGTGCCTTCCGCAGAATTAAGAGAATAGTCCCCTACGGATTGGTGCAGCAATATTCGCTTCATTCTTGAGAGGAAGACGCCTTGGCAAGCTCTGCCGGCAGCGCTTCCGGCGACACGGTGAGTTCGTCAAGAAACTCGTTTAGTTCGTCTGTGTCCAGCAGCAGCTTGTCTTCAATTACATCGTCTGCCGACTTCCCGTCCGCAGCCATTGCGTTGTCGGAGATGGAGACATCTCCGCCAACAGTCAGACTGGATGCTGTCATTGGGCCCGTGACTGAAATGGCCCGTTGGGCGCGGCTCTTCAACCAACGGAGTTGATTGCGGTTCGCGTTCTCGCGGTGTTCCTCACACAGAAGGTGGAGTTGGCCGTTGCGCTTGATCGCACGTGGGTTAGGACATTTCTTGTTGGTATACTGGCAACGTTCGCGTAGAGAAACAGGCGTGGCGTCGGTGTCCTTCATGTCGGCTGGGGGATATATCAATTGAGTGTGTGTTGCCGTGTATGTGCAAGATGAGGTTGTTGTTGTTGTCAGTGAAGTCTATTGTGCGCAATTAATGTACCCTATAGCTTCTTGTGCAAGATGAGGCCGAATGCTGTTTGTGTCCGTAGCGAAAATGCAAGAATGGGCGACTGTGCAAAGTCTCACTGTATCTAGATAACTCATTGCAGTGCTTGATAGATGGATTCCATTCGACTCCTCGCTGGGCGCTGTTGTCTTCATACGAATTGTAATAGCTTACCATAATAGTGGTCTTCCTTACTGCGTCGGCCTTGTCTGTACTTGTATGACTGGGAACGGGTGGATCATCGCACCCATTATTTCAGAGTGTTGGTCAGATACATCCAGAGTCAGAAATGGGTACACATATACTTCAAGCCAAAACGGACGTGCAATGGACACTGTCGTGCTGACCAGTGTCACACGCGGAATACGTTTTGGCCAAGATTAGTCGACTTGCTCGCTCGTGTGACACGTGTTGAGGCTCACAGGATGCCACGTCCCTGGGGGCGTTAGAGTGTTTTGCCTGTCAGGTACTTCCATCGACACCCGTACGCAATGAGTTGGTGGTATTGACTTCTCTTCCGCACTCTACCAAATTCTTCTTCAGTGGACTATATTGCGTTATACATCGTAAAGTGAACTGCTGGCCCTATGTATACAAATCTAACAGTTGGCCAATGTGGCAGAGGGGTACTCACATGACTTACCTATGGGGCTAGAATTTCCCGATTATGACTACGCGTCCTTGCTCTGGTTTGTTCAAGCCGGGCGTCTTGCCCGTCTTGTGGTTAGACAGAATGCCATTCTGCTTGCGACTTCCCTATAATGACGGCATCGATAGTGCTGTGGCTTCAAAGATTCTATGTCGTTGTTAGTAACATTGGGGTGCAGCACACTTAATACCCCCGAGCTATTCTCTCGGTAAGTGTGAGCTGTCGCCAAGTACTAGGGTAGTGGCGCTGTCTCAATCAATCATATTTATGGAATGGTGCTGGATTGTTTGCTTCGAAATTAATGTTCGACGTACGCAGCGCGCATAGAGTCACTTATTTTTCTTGAGCGCGAGACGCCCTGGCCGCACGCGACGGAGCCAATTCTTCCGGCGACACCGCGAGTTCGTCGAGAAACTCGTTGAGCTCCTCTTTGTCCAACAGGAGGTTGTCTTCAACCGCGTCGCCTGCCGATCTCTCGTCCGCAACTTTGTCAGAGATGGAGACCTCTTCACCAACAGCCAGACTGACTGGTCCAGTTGCCGTCGTTGCGCGAGCGGTTGCCGTGGCCTGTTCGATGCGGCTCTGCAACCAACGTCTGTGGTTTTTGTTTGCCTTGTCGCGGTGTTCCTCGCACAGACGATGGAGTTGGCCGTTGCGTTTTGTCATGCGGCGGTTGGGACATTGCTTGTTGGTGTATTGGCAACGCTCATGGAGAGAAACTCGCTTCGCGTCAGTCTCTTTCATATCGGCGAGCGTGGATCAATTGACTGCGTGTTGTGTTGTGTGCGCTAGAACGAGAGGGAGACGCTATTGTGTCCGCTGCGAAAATGTAAGAATGGATCTGGTGGCTTGCCACATAGCACGCTGCATTGTTCAACTGATGACTCCAGTACAAGTTCCTCGACCCCCATCCTTGCGCTCTTCGTGCGCTGTCAGCGAGAAGATCGCTGACGATGAAAGATATGTCTGTCCATCAAAAGATATATCTCGCTTTAGCACAAAAAAATCGACTAAATCAGCTGACAAAACAACACTCTCGTTCTGTGGTCTGCTGGTCTTTGGATATTTGACCACCACTCTCTGATTTAGCGAAAATACCCTATTACAGTGCAAGAAGTGTCCGCGTCAATGATATTTTACGCACCCCAATTTTGGCGAATGAAAGACACCTGGGCGGTGCTCAGTTCTCAGAAGCGCAAAATATGACGCTAAGTTCGAGAAATCACCGCCATAGGCACTGGGGATGTCTGCCAAATTTTTGTTTTTTTCTGCGGATATTCCAACACCAAGAGCACACATAGACCGTAGAGACATATTACTATCGATTGCAACCGCCGCGGAAGCGATCACACCTCGTATGCCCATGGTAACTACATCCAAAAGGTGCCAGAGGCTTCAGGGGTCTCCTGCATCACCAAGAGGACGCCGCCAGGGCGATCCTCTTAAGGCGCCATCTGCGCCCAACTGAAGACGATGAGAAC
Source organism: Pythium phragmitis (assembly GCA_023335925.1). Classification (NCBI taxonomy): domain Eukaryota; phylum Oomycota; class Peronosporomycetes; order Pythiales; family Pythiaceae; genus Pythium; species Pythium phragmitis. The sequence continues at coordinate 12,174 of JAADVZ010000699.1, read as the reverse complement.
CGCTCTCTCAGTTGCCAGCCGAGCCTCACCCCAATAGCTAAGGCTCAGGTGAGCGGGTCAGGTCCTTCAAACCCACAACCCACTACATCCATCTCGGGGCTCTCGAGTTCGGAACCGATGACGATCCCATTTAAGAACTTGTCGTTATTGCATCCGTTATCAAGCTCACATCTGCGTACAGTCTTCCATTCTGCAGGACTCTCATTTCATGAAGCCTCGCTCGCAATTCTGCAGTCAGCCTACAGTGCTAGAGTTGCAGAAAAGATCACAAAACGTGCAGCCGTTGAAACCCCGGCAAAAGCTCGATGGCGTCACGCTACAAATAGATGGAATCACGATATATTCATAGTTGTAAAGACTTCCACGAGCAAAGCCAATCGAGATTCAGTAAGTGAAGCTCACACACCGTGAGTGTCGTCGACGAGAAGGCACTCACCGAGAAACTCAATCGCGGTGTCATCCATTCGTAACTCCACAGTTCCAACAGGTGACACGGTTGCCCCAACTGCGGTCAGAAGTTCCTCACACAACGCCGCCATCGCCAAGTCCAATGGCGTCGGATCGATCACGGGGACGGAGACAACTTCAGTGTCAATCGATCGTCGCAGCGTTTGGGTTTCGAAGCGATGCTCGAGCCAGCGCTTTTGGTTTCGATTTGCTTTGTCACGATGCATCGCACATAATCGGTGGAGCCCTCCGACTCGCTTGGTCGCGCGGCGGTTCATGCATGTCTTGTTTGGGTACTGGCAGCGCTCGCTGTCGTCCACGGCAAACTGGTCAGGCATGGTGGAAACTTCTTGCGTGCTGGTGCTTTTGCGTTCACTAGTCAACTGTCGCAATGGTACTAGCATTTGGGGGACAGCCACTCAGAAGTGATGGGTGGGTAGCCCCCCATACAAGACCGGGGCCGCTTGCCATCACTGATGACGGGGTACTGCATTGGATCTGATGCACTGGAAGCAAAGTCCGTTGCACGTGTCTCCGCGAAAGGATCAGTGCACTTGAACACGACAGTGATTATTGTGGGTGAACAGGGCAGGGCGACAGCGATTATTGTGGGTGAACAGGGCAGGGCGACCATAGAAACAGACGTGCAGGACGAATGACAATCACTCAAAAAAACTCACCGCAATCATTCCCAGCCTCAACATCTCAAGAGTGATGGTGTTGACTGGGCGACTGGATACTTCAACCGGTATACCGGTATTACCGTGACAGTGGTTGATATCTCTCATCAGCAGAGTCATGGCGGACCCAGAGTCTAACAATCTTGGGTGATCTGCGATATGCCAGCGGCTGATGCTCCTTAAAGAAAAGCGAGAATGAACACTCCGAGATCTCACCAGTGGCGGTGCCAGTCGCAAACCGACCTCAAACGAAGGGTCCATGGCGCAGCGTCCCCCTTGTTCAACCGCTTCACACCACCTCCACCCCATAACATATTTGCATACCGCTCGCAAGTAGGTAGATAGTAGGGAGGCAACTAACTGTATTTACATTCTTGTGAGCTTCTCTTGTGCTACAGGAGAGCTACTGTACTCGAGCACTCACGGCTACTCTATCCAGCGACAGCATCAAGTTCGTGAGTGAGATTTTGTTTGGATTCAGAATCGGCTGCCCCGCGTGGAACTGCATACAGGCGATTTGAGGGGGCCGACATTGCGTTCGATCAAGTCTGAGAATGGAGTCACGCCAATAGACCGACGTTGTTTGTCGTTGACCAAGGCCCCTGGCGAGTAGAAGACGATAGTCTCGTAAATAGCGTGAAATGCGCTCAGATCTCGGTGGATGATTGCCAATCTCAGGTACATCTTTGTATGTGATTCATCTGGGAGTATTCAGGAGGCATTGCTTCTTCCGTGGAAAGCAGGTGACTAACGCATGTTGTACCCAGCGGTCGCAGAGCATAAAGCTTCAAGGGTTCAGTCAATATTCTGCTCTGCAGTGTTTTCTTACGTATTCGCAGTTTTCCAGGTGACGCTTCTTGCACACTTGAATTACGTGAAGACGGGGAGGGGCAGTGATTGCTACCTCTATGATAAGATACCTCCGTGAAACGAACTTCTGTTGTAGGACTGTAAAGGTATGGAGTGCCTGTTATATCGAATATGTGATATCGAGGCTTCAACCTTGTCTCACAATTGCTGGGTTGGGATCTCACTGAGTTCTCTTTGTTCAAATCACTGCGATTTCTCCGCCCACGCAGAGAATAATGACGCCAAGGAACGAGCAAAGCCCTCACGGTGAACGTGTGTACTTGCACCCGCAATTCTAGAATCTCAGCAGAAAGTCTCGAGGCGTGGGGCTCACAACTCAATTTACGCTCTCCCCATCACACCCCACGCTGTGCTTTAGCCCGCTTCAGGATGTTTTCGCCCTCGGACATGTTTGCCACGGGCCGCTGCCGGTACCCGAGCAAGTTTTGCTCCAATGCACGCGCTCGCAAGCGCAACGGCGAGCTCCACCGGTTTTGCGAGGAGCACCGTGCCAAGGCCAACGACAACCAGAAGCGATGGAGCTCGTCACGGCAGCGCCAGTGGGACGCCATGGAGGCCGCGGCTGCAGGCAGCCACGCTCAGTACCAGTACGGACACGGAGAGCCGCTGGCGGGAGCTTCGCCATCGTTTGGCGGGCTTGAACCACAGCCGCTCTACTTGCTAGACCCGTCAAAACCGATGATGCCACCGACGCCTGCACGGCCGCAGTTGCTCTCGAGAACACCTAGCCAGTCCGACCGGTTCCTCACGCACTTGCTGTACCAGCGGAGCCAGAGCAGCACCGACATGGACGTGTACGATGTGGGCGGTGCTGGACAGGGAGCTGTGATCAGTGGGACTCCGTGGCAACCCACAACATCGGAACGAATGTAGTCTCCCCGTGCAGTGCATCCTACTGTCATAACACCAACGAAATCATGGATGCATTTCCGACAGTCGTGTTTAAAATGGGGTGGGTTCTTGCGGTCAGCGTTTCACAAAGCTCAGCTGCTTGTGGTCGTTCAGACTCTTCTCGAAAGAAGCGTACGCCTCCTTGGTCGACGTTGTTCGTTTGGTGGATACCCCTGCTACGTAAAAGAGAGATCATCCCAGCTCAGTTGGGTTCAAACGCTTTTCACATCGTCCCGCAAAATTGGGTTATATACATTTAGCAGGGGTCTTGGCCGGCGTCGGCTTGTCCTTGACCATCTTGCGTGGCTTGCGCGGCATCTCTGTTCAGGGAGAGGGAGATTGCAAAATGCATCACATCCTGCTTCTCCCAGGGGATGGACCAGCACGCAAATTGCCACCATCAAGGGTGTCAGCAGAGTCTATATCTAGCTTCTGGGGGAGGCATCTCGTACCCCTCCTTCGCAGGAGATCTACCAGATCTATTCCAGGGAAAGCACAGAATGATACAGTATCCAGAGAGCATAATCCCGTGTGGTTCTTTCCGTGCTTGGAGTCGGTTCGCATCTACTCCTGCGATGCGTCCTATGCCCAGCATCGCATATACATACATCGCTGCATACTTTTGGTTCTCGTTCTGTGTCCATTGAGGCTGGAGTCTCTTCTTCGTACGGTTTCGTTTACGGCGACGGCGGTGACGGCGGCGGCGTGGCCGTGCCGAGCCACGCGAGCCAAGGTGCAAACTCATCGTTCAACGCAATGGATGGCGACTGGAACGCGAGCTTCCACGGCTTGTCGATCGAGTTGATGCGCATCGCGGTCGCCATGTCCACGGCAAATAAATGCGGCGGCGGCGACATGTACAGGCGCGTAAACTCAAACGTGTGGTCCGTCACGCCATCCGCCAGCGCCGAGAACGCGTGGGCGGCACGGGTATTAGTCGTGCCGGCCTGGGCGACCACGTGGTTGATCACAAAGTTTTCCAAGTTCACGTTGGGATCCGCCTGTGGGTCACCTGATGCATCGGGCAGCTCATAGACGATGCTATCTATGACTAGCGAGACGGGCCCCGTTGGTGGGCGTTGGAACGAGATCTTGAGGTCGTCAAAGACGGGCATTGCCGCGGAAGCCGCGAGCGACTGCTTTGCGCAGAGGGCGCTTTCGCGCAGGACATCCATCATCGTGGCAACCACGTCTGGCGAGGCCGCGGGAAAGATCTCCGCTACGAGCAGCCACGATAGACCCAGCTCAAAGACCTGCTCTACAGCACGGAACACTGGTTGCGCTGTCTGCAGTTGGTGCTCGAGGAGTGGCAGTGCCATTGTCAGCAGCAAATGGCAGTCGTATGACGCATAGCAGATGCCGCGCATGGCGACAGCCTCGGGGCATTCAAAGACCGAGTCACCCGGAGAAGAAGAACCAGAACCCGAAGGAGGAGACTGCGGAATCGAAGGAAGCGATGGCGACGACAGCAGACTCGTGAGCAAGTCCCATTGTGGGAACTGGTTAGTAGACACGATGTGGACTGTCCATGGCGAGACCAGTGCCAACGGTTCGGTGGCTTGCGGTGGAACGTCACCCCGCGCGAGGATTGAAAACTGCGGCAGGCGACCAAAGTACCCTTGGCCAAACGTGATTTTGTAACTGTACGCGTGGGCCACGTCGTCGTTCAGCGTCAAGACCACTTGGAGCGAGAACGCAGCATCGACGAAGACGCCCGTGAGAAACGTCGTGAGCGATTGTGCTGTACCCGTGGCCAGCTCCATGTACTCAAAGCTCTGCCCCTTCCACTCGACGCGCAGCTGCGAGTTGAAATACACGAGCAGCTCGGCCGAGGCTTGAGTGATCGTGAGAAATGACGGAATGTGGGCCGTCGCCGGCGGCTCGAGCGCGCTGTTCATAGTCTCAACGTCGCAGGCTGAGGCGCCAAAGCACGCGAGAATGTCGGTGAACAAGTCCCACGACGCCGGCATCTCAAATGCCGTCGCGAGTGCCGGCGGTACGTTCACTATCCGATCATAGAGTTGCGAGCCGAGATCGACAGTGTAGACGGAGTGGCCAGTGCCGGGATCAACTAGCCTCGTGAACGGAAGTGACGGCGCGGCTGTGTTCTGACTCAACAAGGGCAGAATGGCCTCTTGCACGCTGGACCAGCACTCGGCATCGAGGTAGCATGCCTGCAGCTTTGGCAAACACTGCGGACATGATGATACCGTACCGGTCGTATCGGTCCCATTCAGCACCGGGTCGTTCGGGGTCGGGTCATTCGGGATCGGGTCATTCGGGGTCGGGTCATTTGGGTTCGGATCATTTGGGGTCGGGTCATTCGGGGTCGGGTCCTTCGGGACCGGACCAGTCGGGGTCATAGGGCTCATACCGAACCAGCCGAGGAAGAAGTTCCAATTCGGAACGCCGGGCGCATGACATTCGAACCGCGCCTTGGCTGTGAGGATGTGATCTGCTGGACCCGGTGCATCGTTGAGCCCAACGATAGCAAGACTGTTGATCGCCTTCCACGAGCCCGTAAATTCGTACGTGACGGGATCACCCGCGACCGCTCCCACATTTTTGACGAAACTGATCTCTTCGCCATGTGTGGCCTTGATAAGATCTAGGTACGCCAATAGACCTGTGGCCGGCTCGTCCAGGATGATGCCATCGTGATCCCCATACGAAATGGTATAGTGGGCGTTTCCGAGGGGGAGAGTCACTTGGCGCGTAGCCTCGAAGTCGAGGAGCGTAGGGATCACAGTCGAGGTCGCCGTCGGAGTCTGGCTCACGCCCACGGGGCAGCCCTTGGCCGCGATACACGACGCAAACTTGAGTACGTTGGTACGGTACTCCTCGTTGAACGGGGGCGTTGCAGCGGTCATCGGTGAGACGCCGTTCAACACCTCCGGGTTCCAAACCGCGCGGTTCACACCATCAGCGTCGAGCGACCACGTGGACGGGAGTAGTGCTGGTAACCATGCCCGCACGGCTACAGCACAGTTGGCGTCCAGGGCGCAAGCCTTTAGCAAGTCGGCACAGTTCCAACACACTGCAGAAGACGGTGTGGACGGATTCGGATTCGGCGTCGGTGTCGTGCCACTGCCCGAGCTGGAAGATGACCCACCGTCGCTGCCCCCCGTGGGCGGGGTCGGGACAATCGGATTACTAGGGAAGCTGGACGATGGCACCAAAGTGAAGATATCGAGCCATTGCTTGAGCCGCGGCCACTGCAGTGCTTTCGAATCGTCGGATTCTATGACGGCGCCTGCGCGCTCAGCCTGGATTACAACGGTCGCCGGTGTCACCGTGACGGAGGACGTTGCGTGCTGCACAGTGATGTGAAAATCCTCCACCATCGCATTCGACCACACCACAGTAAACTGCCGCGCGCCGGTCGGAGTCGGCGCCGCGCCAAATTCTACGACGGCTTGGAGCCCAGTATTCGGGACCACGACTGTGTGCAAAAAACTGCCCAACGCGGACGCGTCGGACGTGAGCGTAAAGCTGAACTGCTTGCCACCTTTCAAGATCGTGAGCGTCTCACCAACGCTGGCGACCACGTCGAGCTGTGTGCCGCCAACCACAAACGTGGTCGGAGACGCCGGGAGGGCGCTGTCGGTACCGGCGTAGCGCACCTGCCTGTCTTCATCCAAATCGCATTTTGCTTCGGCCCAGCACGACACCAGTCGCTTCAACATTTCAAATCCTTGCGCGGGAAAAAAGGGCTTTGAATCTTTCAGAACCGACGTGACATCGGCCTGGTACTTCACTGGGGCATTGCCGTCCATCGGTGGGACCATTTGAATCCTGCTGGCGAAAAGTGTTCGGTCCAATGCGGTGGCCAGGAAGTTGTCGACGCCATAGGCACAGTCGAGATCGAACAGACACGCTTCCAGCTGAGCCTTACATAGGCCACACGAGTCATCGGTGGTGAAACCGGGTAGACGGCGCCGCACCTCACTCATCCAAGCCGGCTCCTCCTGCCAGCTCAGGTCGACGTGCAGTGGTGGCGCCACGTACTGGAACTTGGCCACGTCCAGCGGCGCGACGACAAATCGCAAGGCTCGGTCCACGGAGGTCAACGCGGCGTGTTCGTCATCACCGCTAAGCACAGCGTGGACGTACGGCACGACCACAATGCTGTGGGTGATGACTTCAATCGAGAAGATCGGGGGCGGCACGGCTTTAAGCGTGGGCGGCTGCACGGCGTCGGAGTTCGAGGCAACTGACGCCGGCAAAAACGGATCCTCACTTCCAGGACCGCTGTCGCCTGTGGTGCCATTCGTACCGCCATTCGTGCTGCCACTGCTGGGATCGATTTCACTGTCGCCGCCGCCGTTGGCTTCACCACCACCACCGCTCAACTGCGTCGCGCGGTTGTACTCTTCCAGGAGCCGCGTGTTCTCGGCCGTGATCGCGGCGATCTCGTCTCTGTTATCGTACTTGAGCACCTTGATCTCGAGATCCGATCGCTCGTCTTCGGAAAACACGCTCTCGATGGCGTCTGCGATGGCCGCCTCCGAGAGCGTGCTGGACAAGACAGGTGTCGTGATCGGTGGCGCATCGGCGTGGCCTTTGAGTTTCATCTGCAGGGAAAAGCTGGACGTTGGCTCGTGAAACTTGAGGATCGCACGCGACGGCGAGTGGCGGAGCACGACGACCTGCGCATCCGACTTGAAACTGCCACCGCCGATCGCGCACTGCGTCTTGCTCCAGCAGCGAAATGCCTTGTCCGTCTGACGTAAGACCGCCAGGCGTTTCTCGGCATTGGCTGCCTCAGCTGCGGGATCAATGGGCGTTGTGATCCACTCGTTGCCGTCCCAGACCCGCAGCGGTACGGTGATGTCCATACCTATGGTCCACTCGCCCGTGGCGATCGCCGAGAAGCAGGCCTCGGCAAACGGTACGAGGTTAAACTCGGTGACATCGTTCTTGAACGAGAGTAGCTCTTCAAACACCAGGTTTTTGCGGCTGAGCTGGTCGTCCAGACACTCTTGAAAGCCGTTGGGAATCCGCTCTGTGGTCGCGCAGACCTCGCACTCACGTGAGGGCTTGGCCGGAAACCACGGCGGCATGCCGCCGTACTTGCGGCGCGACAGCGTGAACGTGACCTGGATCTCGTTGCCGCCGTTCACACCGACGCCTTCATACAAGAGCGATGACGTCATGCTGATGTCGACAAGCTGCGAGCCCGTGTGGTGGACTACGATCGGCAGCATGGCGCTTGCACCGGCGAACGGACTCGCGACCTGGGCGGTCACGCGGATAATCACTTGGTCTGTGATGTCGGCCGAATAAAACGGACCGTCGCTCGTCGGGTCTGGGCCCTTGTACTCGGGCAGCAATGTGTAGAGCTGCTTGAGACTCAGGGTCACGTCGATCTCGTTGAGCTGGCCATCAGTCGGGTGCAGCGTCCAAATCGTGCGCCGCGTCTCCTTCCAGTTGAATACGTCGTCGGTCGAGTCGCCCTGGATCCGGGCGCGGGTCTCCTCCGAGAGACGCCCCAGCACGAGTGGCAAGGGGCCACCGCCGTTCCATGTGCCCGTTCGCAGAGTCACAGGACCCGTGGCCGACTCGTACCGGTCGAGCACGAACGCATCGAACGGCGTCATGGCGCCATAGTCCGATTCAAACATCAGGTGAATGCAGGACTCGAATGGACAGTGTCCCGGGCGGATCTCTGAGTGCGCGATGAGCTCAAAGCCACGCGTCTTATCAAAGACGTACTTGTCCCGCGTGATCGCGTCGATCGCACCGTCGAGACCTGGGAAGGTCACTTCAATCGGGACGTCGTCTTCGTAATCGGGCCATCCAGCGATCCCGTCTACTGACGAGCCAGGCAGAGAAGAGCCGCTCCACGTCCACTTGAGGTTCCACGCGTCCGTACTGATGGTGGGCGTCGGGGACCATGCGCTTGCAATGGCGCTGGAGTCGCTCGCGCTGTCGCCACCATCGTTATCTGATCCGAAATTCATCTGCACGTGGCTGCCCGTCGAAACAGCATCTGGTGCTGGCGGCGTGTCAAGTGACGGCGGGTCCAGCTGCGCTGATACGGCCACGGTCGTGACCGCCACGAGCGCTACAATTCCAGCGATCTTCATGGCTACGGCTGATGAGCTGCTCAGCGTTCCAGGAGGCGACTTGGATTGTGAGCACAAGACCCTGCAGCAGTAGGGGACTGCTGAATCCTCCCAGGAGTCGCGGCATGGGCGGCTGTCATGGGCGGTTGAGGGTTCCTTCCCCGTTTGGCATCAGATATGGAAAAAATCGGATCCAAAGATCTGGACGATTCAGCTAATCACCTTATAGAGTTTGGCCGCCCCTTGTAGTCGAGACGATCCATAAAGTGATGGACTGTACTATGCGGTCTGGCAGGTTCTTGGAAAGATCTGCCACTGTGAAGAGTCATCAGCGGGGCAGAATGATGCTCCTTCGACTTACCATCCCGTGCGACGCGACGCAGAGGGTTGAATTGGAGCCCTTGGGACTTGGCGCCGCTGAGAACATGGCCGCTTAATTACACCAGTAGACAGACACGTCACAAAGCTCCATGCCGCGACCTTGGGACAATACAGTATGGACGGCTGCGATCTCCAACACTCGTGTCCCATTGGATCGTCGCCCACCCGACAGTCCTGCAAAAAACAGAAGTACCCCCCGCGGTCGATTCAGCAAATCCTAGATGGCCGACCCGCACGCAAGGAAAATCTGACCCGTGCCGCTTCCCGCCCTGGGTTGACTGGCCCTAGCCACTTCCCGCCCTGGGCTGACTGGCCCCAGATGCCCACGCTGGCTCACGTGGGGTCAATGGTTCTTTCACCTCGCCAGTGAGACCCCCAAAGCAATACGGTACGCATCAACGTGGAAAACCGCTTTCGTACACGGTGCCTAATGAATTCATGGAGACTGTGCCACTAGCGCGTGAGCGTCATGTCAATGCTCGACCTCTTTCGTCACAGCAGGCAGCCATTGCCATCGCCTTCAGCGTCGCTCATCCGACCGGCGTCGTGCGTCACCCTGCAGCTGAGTACTGACGACGACCACGATGCCCCCTGGGTCGAGAAGAAGCACGTGACGCTCAAGAGATGTGCCACGACGACTGGGCGGACGATGACGACGTTGACCAAGAGCGGCTGGGGCATCGTGCCGGTGCTGAACGAACTCGAGCGACGCAGCAGCTGCAACTCGCTTCTAAACCAGCGCTCGCGGAGTGCCAAACAACTGCTCTGTCTCAACTGCCGACACCTCTACTTCCCGAACCACAGCCAATGCACCCCCGCGCACTCACCGTCGGACGCCGAAAGCCACATGCGCCGCACACCCACCACGAGCAACGTGCCGCTGCACAACCAGTTTTGTTCGCTCGACTGCAAGAGCAGCTACGCGTGCCATGGGTCAGTGCAAGACCTCGTCGATCTCCAGCTCCACGATCTGCACTCGTCGGCCAGCAGCGACGAGGACGCAGCGGTGGTTACTCTCGATGACGACACGGAGTTGTCGATTTAAGAGGGGAGAGAGAGCGTGTTCAAGTCCATCGTTCGTTGGTTTTCTTTTCTATGTGGCGTCGCATGAGTCGTGTCGCTATGGAGAAGGGAAGAGGCAAGGCTTTGTATCGTTATGCTGTGTACGTTATTGTTGCAGTGGAGAAAGAAAACCCCGTCGCATCGGGAAGTGTCAGGGCTGCATGCTTACTGTATCGTAGTGTCCAATATATTGTGACTTATTACAGGTGATCGCGAGAGGCTCACAAATTGTGAGCCTCTCGCGCTACGATCACCTCAGACTTCATCGGTGTTCCGAGACTCGTCCCTATCGACTAGTATTGTCGAACCTTATGAGCACCGTCGCAGGCTGAGGCCACGACCACCACTTAGCTACAAGATACATCGTGTTCTTTAGCTACTCCTTCATCACTGTCGCAGACTGCGACCTTCAAAGAATGTCTCGATTGTCAGGGAAGAGACCAGACTTTACGTATCGTACTGGCAAATAGATTGTCTGCCCACCGTCTCATGTCTCGATGCGTTCGAACAGCGTTCGGGTGTGACGACTCGGTGGTGCTGACCCCAGTTGCATTTTCTGCCTCTGCTGGGTACACGTTATAATCATGGCGCCCTCGGTCGTAGGTCCGCCACCGCTGTCGGCTGATGGTGACTTGACCACGCGCGCGTCCACGCGTAGTGGTCGGAAGGGCCTTAGACTGCCGACAGGGATCTACCAGAGCGTGAGTGATCACATTGTCTCACTGGTCACGTGCCGAGCACAAAAGAGCAAGCAACGACGGCGGTCGGTGTCGCTGACCCAGAGGAAGCCAGTGCGAGGTAGCTCGGATACGAGTTCGATGACGACCGCGAGCAGCTACAGCTCGTCGTGGAGTGACAACGACGAGTATGGTCACACCGACGTGGTATCGTGGACCAACACGCCTTCTCTGCCTTCGGCTTACCTAGGGGATCCAGACGACGATCGATGCAGAGGGATGCGTGCCGAGCAGTCCGTGTGTCTCAACTGCCGAGCACTCTACTTTGTCAGCATGGCCGCCGATGGGCCATTCTGCTCGCTCGACTGCCGGACAAGCTTCCAGTTTACCGCCCACAAGCAATGCTGGATGGAGGAGACGACGACGGGGAGCTCTCCACCGCCGATCAGCGTAGGCGACTTTCGTCAAGACCACGATGAGGACGACGACGCGTACGGCCACGACTATTCGCTCTTCTCCACAGACGACCTTGTCTGGGCGGCGATCCAGGAAGACCCCAAGGAAGCCTGTGGCACTGAGTGAACCGGAGGTATTTGAACAAGAACAGGTGTTTGGGAAATGCGTATTAGGAAGTTAGTAGTGCCACACTAAAAAATCGTTTGCAAGTTTTTTCATTTTTCGGTGTGTTAGATTTAGATATAACCACTAAAGAGTCTATCCCAAATCAAACTAGCAACTATCGGCCGCCAGTCCGCTGCAGTGACTAACCATGGCTGAAGGTCGTTGCTACAGAGTTTCTGTAGGTTCGTGAGTAATTGGCGAATGGGGTGTGTGAGTCGGGAACTGGACGCCCAAAGCGTAGTCGTTGTTGGAGTGTCCATTGCATAATTGGCGAGCAGATTCGCCACAGAGTTGTGAGCCCGAAAATGGTGACTCCAGTCACGGACCCGGAGGGAGTCTGCAAATCGCTGAGCTAAATAGTCGAAAGTTGTCGCGCAGGTGTGCTGCTTTGGGAAGCTTGTGCCGACGGAGGAACGACAGGAGCATTTCGCTATCGCCAATGATCGAGCACACGGGGGGGGGGGGGGGGGGGGGGGG
>JAADVZ010000698.1:0-17155 GCA_023335925.1 Pythium phragmitis | reverse complement strand
GGTCGGATCCTTTCCACTCACATAATGTGTGTGTTGACCATAGGAGAACGGCGAGCAAGAGTTCGGATCTTCTGTAGCAAGCGAGCACGAAGCGGCAGAGTTGCAGATGGGAGACGTGGTCGCTGTGCAACTTGTTGATACCGACCGTGAGAACGAACTTGATGTGGAAGGCGCTCCAGATACAGAGCCTGCCTCTCAAGGTTCTATCGACGGAAGTGAGGCGTTTACACTCGATCAAGAGGACCAAGACGACGAGGCAGAGTACGAAAGTCTAGGAGTCAGCAGCCAGTCGGCTATCCGAGAGCGGGAGACTGCGGTGGATCTGGACGACGTAGGCGATCTGGATGAAGTCGAAAGGGAGACGAAGGGCCAACGACATGATGAGAATCTCGGTTCATATTCGGAAGACGTACCAGCGGATGGCGGGCGAAACGATAATAGTGTCGCACGTGGCATAGAGAGTGAGTTGGGTGAACTCGAAGACGATGACGGAGTGTCCATACCGTCAACACTTCCCTTGTCGTCGCTCTATGAGCCTGACAATGCGAATGCTCAAGAAAATGAAGGCAGCAGTGACGAAGAAGAAGACCAGTCTGGTTCTTTCGCCGAGGAATCACCCGCTGATGGCGGGCTGAACAACTCTTTCATGGACGAAGAAGAACAAGAAGGTGATTGGACGGAGAGCGACGATGAAGAAGAATTTGCCAGCCAGGCGGACACTGCGATTATCGACGAGCTGCCTGGTCTCCGAGCCTCTAGCTCCAACCATGCCCCCGCAGTTGACGAAGTAATCATTTTGAGCGACACAGAGAGTGATGAAGACGGCGACTCCACCAGTCCGGCAGGTGCTGTGAATCATGACGACGATGACGACGATGCGATGGATTTGCATCGTGAAGAAGACGATGAAGGAGCTGTCGACCACTCTGCAGCACACAGTTATCAAGCGGATGCTGATTTTGCATTGACTACGGCGGTCGGCGAAAGTGATCGCTCTACTGCTTCGAGTGCCACAACGAACCTTAATGACGGAGGCGAGACGGTTCAAGCAAGTCATGAAGACGGAGGTGTCGAACGCAGCTACACTGAGAGTCAAATGGACCAGGGCGAGGAAGAAGAACCCGAAGATCTCGCTGAAGCGGACTTGGCCGAAACGACGTTCACTGACGGAGCAGTCGCTGATGACGTGCAAGACATGGCGGAAGGAAACCAGAAGCGAGAGCTTGCGGATGAAGACCTGAGTTCGTCTGGTCGATACGAGTCCTCGGGCAACGAGTCCGATGGAACGATTGAACTCTACGGCGACGAAGATGACGAGTCTCACCGTGATGATGCGTCAACGCAAGGCGATGGAAACGCCGAAGGATCCCGTATTGAGCCCACAGATGAGGGAGTCGAAGAAGATATCCTGCACGACGGTGTACAAGTCCAACGCACTTTAATCATTCCACCTGAACCTACGCAGTCGGCAGCACCAGATTCATCAACTTTTACTGAGGAAGCCGCGGAGACACACCCGAAACACTCAATGGTGGAAACGGAAATGGTCCGGACGGGAAGCACCGCCGACGTCATCACGTACAGAACAACACCTAGCAAGCACCTGATCGACACCGTTCTATCGGCGTCTCGCGAGCAGGCATGGGCACGCATCACCGAGGCAGCTTCGACCACTCCATCGCAGTCGTCCAAACGATCGACGACGGAGCATTCGTGGGGGCTATCATTTGGCGTGAGTGCGTCGCCCGACGCTCTCTCGACGGCAGCTGACGACGCTGGGCCAGCTATCGGAAGTCCACTCAGCTCGTGGTTCTTTTCTCGCGGTCCCGCAAACTTTAAGAAGCGCGTGCTGATCCCGTCGCCCAGCTCTCCTCGCCAGCGGCTTGGATCGCCACGCCCCTTGAAAATGATGCGCGTCGAGACAGCAACCGCTGGTCACGCGGGTTCTGCCAGTGACTTGCTCCTCGAACAGTCGGGAAACACCACGGACCGCTTCATCCAAAGCCTTGTGGACAAATCAGCGTGGCGGTCGTGGTACAGCAAGACCAAGCCAGAAGAGCTCCTGGACGCACCGCTGCCTGTAGCAATGGTCAAGCGGCTCGGCGGCGATGCCGCGCTCGCATTGCTCACGCATCCATCCGTGAAGCCTTCGTCACCCTCTGCGGAGCAGGTCCAAGGTGCGGTCGCAGTTCCCAAAAAAAGGCGTCGTGCGCTCGCACAGCTGGAGGCGTCCATCCTGGAAGAGAAGAAGCGTACCAAGGCGTTTGACGAGGAGCTGTTGCAGATCCTGCAGGGCAAGACGCTGTCGGGACGAGACCTCGCAGAGGAGTTTGCTCCGCTGCTGCCGCCAATCTCCAGGTGAGAAAAGGCGGGTGGAACACTGAAAAAAGCCATGTTAATTGCTGAGGAAATCAAGGACGGACCCATCGAGTCAAAACCAAATACAGTGTGAGGACTAGAGTTTTGTTTTCTTTTGCCGTTCCTGCGTTGGGAATTGCCATAGTTTTGCAAGGCAGCCATGAAGCGGCTCCTCACCCAGGCAATCATTGTGTGTCTGTGCCGTTTCAGGCAACTGCACAAAAGAGAACCTTTATCCACTCTCACTCTACGTAATCCGAGTGAGTCCAGACAGGCCACGCAAGGATGGGTTCCTTTCAGCTGCGAGATGAATCTCTATTGAGAGAAAACAAGCGAAATTGTGGGCGGGCTTCTGTTGATTCCATTCTCTTCAAGGGCCCATCGAAACGCCCATTGGCGTCGGTCTGGGTGTCTGCTTCCTTTTGCAACTTTCAATCCAGACGACATGTAGCATGTTTGCCTTGGTCTCTCGGAGCGATGATGCTGAAACTGAGCAAACCCTCCACTTCAACTACGTACAGACACTGAGATCCAAAATGCAAGGCCCGGATCAGCTGAAGAAGAAAACAATCCAGCCCATCAGCTCGAAAGGCAGAATTTGTCCCCTTTCGCAGCGGATGGTCCGCTGGCTGATCTGATGAGTGCAAGCGTCGCTGCCATTAGGTACTATCGTGCTGAAAGCGAGGGAACAAGGAGAACAAAGCAATCGGCACGAAAAAGCTTGAGAAGAAGCTCTAACGAGAAGGAAGTAACGGGGGCCTTTTTTCTGCATGAAGCGGCGGGGCCATCTGGGCAGGCGATCTTGAGGGGATGTGTTCACCCGTCAGCGTCGGTTTGGAGTGGGCCAACCAGAGGCTGAGACGTCTGGCTCCTCTAATCTCATTGGTCGACACACGTGTCCACAATGCAGACGTCACGGGGCCAGCTCAGTCCCTGGAACGTTTTTGTGTAGGGCTCTCGTCGCAGATTTTCAAGCTCAGGCGACCTGGGCAGAGGAGATGAGATGGAAGAGAACAGAATCCTGTGACGATGAGTTTATTTCACACGGCGACCACCTCTGTTGTTGGCCAGCCGCCGCTAGGTGAGGTCCGGAACTTATCCCACAAAAAAGAAGGCATACAAGAACAGAAGAGCGGCCACGTTGGACGAAGCTTCAGAACCCCATAGGCTGAAAGAGAAGCTTCGTAATTTGGTTCCCGACACACAGTGCTGAAGGATAAACCGATTCTGGTTTACCTTCACTTTCCGTTTTGGTGGCCAAACGTCGAACGAGCGGCTGTTGAACAAATCAATTTCGACTCTGTGACGAGATCATCTTGGATTTCCACAGGTACAAGAACACTTCACGAGAACAAGAACATCCTGCCAAGATCACCATGAACATGCTGGAGCTGCTGAACCCGGCAGACGACCATGCGTCGGAAATGGTCCACACCGTTCCTGGTGTTCTGGTGGTCGAGACCCAAGTGGATACCACGTCAGCGGCGCGCAGTCTAATGATGCTTGGCACCAAAGATGCTGCTCACCGTATCGCCAAGACTTCTCCGTCCCCTGCTGGCTGTTACCCTGTGCACGTGTGCAGCCCCATGCTCCATCCTGCCCACGCCGCAAGCTTCCACATGTCGCCGGTTGCCAGCAAGACAGCGCCCGCCGCCTCATTGTGGCTATCACCCGCACCACAGAGCTTTTGTGAGCAGTCGACCCACGAACAGGCAGCGATCATGCTTGCTCCCGCGGCGCCTCTCCGACGTCGACTATCGAGCATCAGCAGCATGCTCAATGAGCTCGAGCTGCCCTCGTCGTGCGACCAAAGCCCAGTGTCCTCGAGCCCGCCAGCAAGCGCAACCGCTCGCCCTGACTTCTGCTCCGTGACTGGGTGTCTTCGTCGACCATCCCCGCAGAACCATGGCAAGTGCGCCGTCCACAAAGGCATGAAGCTCTGCCAAATCGATGGCTGTTTCCGGCCCGTGCAATCTCGCGGGTGCTGCAAGTCTCATGGCGGCGGCGCGCGCTGCAAACACCCGGACTGTACGAAGGGCGCGATCTCCAAGGGCCGCTGCCGCACTCACGGCGGCGGCACGCGCTGCGCCGTGCCAGACTGTTCGAAATGGGCGCAACGCTTTGGCTGCTGTGTGCGGCACTCGAAATTGATCACGCCCAAGCCGCAGCCGCTGTGATCAAGCGGTGCGAATCTAACACATGCTGTACCACCGCACTCTATGATACCGCTGCGTGTCTTGTGGTGTAAATATAATGGACGTGCATTTTCGATCTGTTGTCCCTGGCGCACCGCTACACTGTAACAGTGAGATCTCAATCGAACGGACGCTTGGCTGTACTATCCAGATACACTTGCACATGTTGCCCATCAATGGGAAACCTCTCGACTTCGAGTCAGCATTCTCCGAAAACTCGGCTCATGGAGCCATGTGCCTCGTTCTCCTTCAACCAACATGCTTCAGACCTCTTTTCAATAACATTGGCGTTGTTGTCTGTGCATGTGATCAATCAAGATCAACATTCGACGATGCACTAAACCAAGGTAATACGAGCCAGATGAATCTTGGGAAACCATGCACAACCTCAAAACCTCACTCATAGCACTTTCTTCTTCAAATTGGTTTGGCGATAAAACCCCATTCCACCCTCAAGGTTCTGAGGAAAGCCATCTGCGGACAATGTTGCGTGAAGGTACTACAATAACGCGTTCTCATTGGCCAATGGGCATGCTGCATAGAGTCCGCAAGGACAAATGGGGTGGGATGGGTGATTGGGTTTTTGGTCGGTTGCTGGAGAAGCGCTCTCTTCCCAGCCCGAGTCTATCGGGCCGGCCTTGGACGAGCACCGCTGCCGCCCGAGCCTTGAGCGGAGCGAGCCGATTGGGACGACATTCCGTTGGAGGGTCTAACCTTGCCTTGGCGCCATTTAGACGCGGACCCAGCGGACACCACCACAAGGCCACCGCTGTTAAAAGCTCTCAATCGGCGCAGCGCATCCACGGAAATACTCGACTTCTCTTGCGTCGGGCGACACGCAGTGCGAGACATTGAAGCAGGGTGCTCTCTCTCTCCCTCCATTTTTGTTCCTCTCTCGCCATTGCATCCACACGCGTTCTTGCTCTACTGCGGAGAACCGTTCTACGAGTACGCAGTGACTAGGAGAGGGGTGACCTCGTTGCATGCATCGTGGACCACCGCACGATCTTCGATAGTTCAGGATGGGCGACGTGGACGTGTACAAGCAAGAAGAAGGGGACCGCCCCGTGGAGAAGTCGCCGCGCGGGCGCTACATTCGCTTTGACATTCGCCTCGGCTCGGGCGCGTACAAGACGGTCTACAAGGCCTACGACACGGACCAGGGCATTGACGTGGCCTGGAACGCCATCGACATTGGCGTGCTGCCGGCGTCCGAGAAGACGCGCATTATCCAGGAAGTCCAGTTGCTGCAAAAGCTCGAGCACAAGAATATTATCAACTTCTACGGCTCGTGGTTTTCCAAGGAGAAGAACCAAGTCGTGTTTATCACGGAGATTATGACCTCGGGCAATCTCAAGTCGTACATTAAACGCGTGCAGTATGTGAAGTGGAAGATCATCAAGCGCTGGTGCATTCAGATCTTGGAGGGGCTCCACTATCTGCACAGCCAGAATCCGGCCGTGATCCATCGTGATCTCAAGTGCGACAACATTTTCATCAACGGCAATACTGGCGATTTGCGGATAGGCGACTTGGGCTTGTCGACGCAGCTCGCCGTGCACAAGCGATCGAAGGCGCAAAGCGTGCTGGGCACGCCCGAGTTCATGGCACCGGAATTGTACGACGAGAGCTACGACGAAAAGGTCGACATTTACGCCTTTGGTATGTGCGTGCTCGAGATGGTGACCAAGGAAGTGCCCTACTCGGAGTGTATCAACCCGGCGCAAATCTACAAGAAGGTCACGGCCGGTATTCGCCCGCGTGGGCTCCAGCGGATCATTAGCCAGTCGGCACGTGACTTTATCGAGCTGTGCTTGTCGAGAGGCAACGGCAAGATTGATGTCTCGGCCGAGTATCTGCTGGACCACCCGTTCTTGAAGGCGCAGGACGATGACAACGAGATGGTGAAAGTGCTGGACGAAGACGAGCTTGAGCACGATGCGGCAACGTCGCCTCCGCCACCTCCAAAGTCTCCCGAGATGAACACCAAGCAGTTTGCCGCTGAGCTCAACATGGAGAGCGGCTCCAAGAGCAAGGATACCACCATCGTGAGCGAACGGCGGCAACAGAACCCGTCGCTGTCGTTGGAGCCCGAGGAACTCGCGTCAGGGTCTGCGAACTCGTCGACGACCTCTCCTGGGATTGCGGCTGGGCAGCGAAGCGAGGCAACGGCCGAGGAGAAGTCGGCGGGCAAGCACCGCGTTCTGTTGCCGCCCTCGCTTGCTACGGTGGGAGAGAAGGACGGAAATGGAGTGGTGCAACAACCGTCGATGGTGACGCCTACAACTGCTGCAGCCGCACCCGCGTCGGATTCGTCCGAGCCAATCGTGGATGAACCGCTCTCCGACAAGAAGAGTGAGAACCACCACGTCGACAATTTCCTCTCGGGATTGCCCCCAAGTGAAGTCAATATCCGCAACGATCGTATCGCTGTGATGGGAGGGCGAGGCCATCGCATTGAGATTGATGACGGGCAAGTCTACCCTGATGGTGCGCCACCAACGGCCGGCGTGGCTGCTTCAACTGAACCCGCAGTAGAAGACACTGCTGTGGCGACTGCGGCACCGTCGCTCGGTCTCCAGCCTGAGCGGGCACCAGCACCGGTAACAACCAGCGCTCCAACTACGACGCTGAGCCAAAACTCGGACCGATCCACAGAGACAGTTGGATCGAACATCTCGGAAACCACGACCGACCACCGGCCACGTGCCAACACGATTGATCAATCACGTGTCGGAAATCGCCCGCCGTCGGCTTCCAAAAAGCCACGGAAACGATACGATATCAAGGCGACCAAGGACCCGGACAATGAACACAGCATCTTGCTGAACCTGCGCATGTCGCTCGATGGCAAGTCCAAGGAGATCAAGTTTCCATTCAATTTGTTTACGGACAATTCCCACGAAGTCGCGTGTGAGCTCGCGGTGGACGTGGGAATCCTCGAACCCGACTTGGAAGACATTGCCGATTCGATTTCGTTCCTGGTCACGGAAGGCAAGATCAACAACATGTCGGACGTCGATCTCGACGTGTGGGATGAAGCCCCCGAGCCCCACTCGTTCCCCTCGAAACCGCTGCCGCATGTATCCAAGCTCACCTTTGAGTCGGCAACCGCCTCCAACGCGATGATGGCCTCGGCACTCGACGTTGTGCCCTCCTCGGCCCTCCCCTTGCAGAACGCGGGCGTGGTGGCCGGCTCCCACGAAGCCAACATACTCGCGAGTGATACTAGCTTTACCATCGGCAGTCCGACGCCGTATGAGAGAAACTTCTCGCCACCTCTGGGCGTGCCCCACATGGCCCATGCTGCCAGCGAGAGTAGTGGTTTGTATCACCACCCGGACGGCCCGACGCTATTGGAGCATTCGATCTCAATGGGTTCGTCCGTCGATGCCCACTACATGCAGACTGTGCGGCAACACGAAGATCGCATGAAGCTGGCGCGGTCGAGTTATGACGAACGCGAATCCAGTTTGGAGGAGGCAATGCGTACCCAAGAAGAAAAGCACCAACGCGAGATTGAGCGGATCCGAATGAAGATGCAAGAGTTCAACGAGAAGACAGCGCGCGCAACGATGGCGCGCCAAGAACGAATGCGGTTGGGCACGGACGAGTTCAGAGATGATGGTGAAGCAGAACTCGACAGTGGTGGGCGACCGTCCAGTGCTCCGGCTTCCGTGGTGACGCCGGATGACCGAGGAGAGTCTGCGGTTGCACCAGCGGAATCGACCCACGCGATGGTCAGTGATGCCGTCTCCTGTACGTCGAACTCGGTACGGTCCCCACGCATTATCGGAGGTTTGCCCGATGCACTTGGCCAGGCCGTCGCCGAGCTGAGCCTGTCGCCACCAACGGCGAATGCGCCGCAAGCTCTCGGCGGCGAAGAATCGACCGCTGCTGGTTCCTAGCGCGTTTCTCCATATCAGTACTACATTTGCTGGCTGGGTTGGATCTTCCACAACTTACCAGAATTATTCGTGACAAGTTGACGCGTGTTGGGAGACGTGATGCAAACGACAGTATGTGTGTTTTTGGCGGGTGCAGGGCCGAGTGGCGAAGGTCTTGACGTTCTGAAGGCTATGGAAGCATGGAGATGAATCGAGGAGTGCTCGAGACGCCACAAGCAGTACGGTGGCCGCGTCTCCCACCACCGAGACACTTAGTATAGAGAAAGATGCTTATAAAGGTAATCGGGTTTGTTGCGATACGGTATGCGGCACTCAGTGGACGAGAAGAAATCCCGCCTTTCAAAAATATGTCGAGAGGGAGATGTTGGGTTGGCCAAAACTCGTTCACGGCGGTGCAATTTCGCTCGCAGCAGCAAGAGGAAATTTTCTGAATCAGCTTGGAGGATAATTTACAAGCGATCTGATTGGCTAGAAAGTTGTGGCCGAAACTGTGCCAAGGCTTTATTTTGGGAAAAGGTGGAGAGCAGGCCATACGGAGGTTCTGCACCGTACTCACTGTGCCCACGGTCCATGGAGTTCTCTAGAAGATGCTTAATGTTCCGCTTGGTGGCGAGCAGATCGTTGGCTTCATGTGCCAAATTGAAGGCGCGTTGGAGGCCCTTTCTGGTGTAATTAGGCCAGGAAAACCGAGAACTGGTTTCTCTTCCGCATCATTGTGCACTATGTACATCGGCTAGGGATCGAGTGTGGCGCGCTATTGTCGGTTGCGGGCTTCAGAAAGACAAGTTTGAAGTTGCGATTTGGGGCTGTCAAACCAACACTCCCACGAGGGTACTTGATTGGCTGAAAACAAATCGGAAGGAAATCTGAAAACAGATTTTTCTCTTGCTGCGAGCCCCTAATATCCATGGACTCCAGTGGAGTCCATAGTCCTGATGGCGGCAACCCGTTGATTAACGAGTGGTCATTGTTACCGGTATCAGCAATGGTGGGCGCTGATTCAAAGTGCTCCCATCGGACTTTTGCCAAAAGAGGGGCCATCTCAAAATTATAGTCAAGAGAGGGAAAAAAGTGGTGACAAAAGTGGGGATAAAGTGGTGAAAGAGGGGCCTGAGTCAGGCCCCCTATTTTGGCACTCCTGCAAATCGTTACCTCAATTTGAGGCAATCTGTCGAGTCTGGAGTGCACCACACCATTTTGACTTGAAAAATGTATTAAGCAATTTTGTTCTTGTCGAGCGCCTTTTGCTTGTACAACCGTACTGTGCATAAAATGGGGGAAACGAAAGCAACAGCCCTAACCGCATTATTTTCGAGCAAGCGGGTGCGAGTCGCGTAGACGCAGCAAACCCGCGCGGGGTGCCCGCGAAGCAGGGCCGCGCAGTAATTGCGAAGGCGGGCCCAGCGACGAGCTCCCCTACGAGCGGACCCATACCAACGACTCGATTCACCAATCTTGTTTGCGGGGGTCTGGAGTGTGGAGTGTGCTTCCTAATGTTCCGTTTCAAGGACGGCACCCACTTTTGTCATTTCAAGTTTGGGTGGGGGATATTTTTGCCACCTTCGCCATAGCCCATTTTGCCTCTTTTATTATGGTATTTAAAAATACCATAAGATAGTCCGCCCCCATGGCACTTCCAATGGAAGTCAACGGCCCATGGAAGTTCCGTCATGGAATCCAGGGGCCGTTGCCCACGCCTATCCGGCCAGCTGCAACACTTTGCAGTTTTTCAAATTTCAATTGGAACTTATGGTTTTGTGCATCAAATGGACTACAGTAAGCCACGTTCAGTGCACTCGCGATTTGCTTCGTGGGCCAGGTGTCGCAGCGGCCACGTTCTTGGTCTGGCTGAATCAGCTGAGCTGCTCGTCAACACAAGATCTGCATCTCAAGTCTTTGAAACTGTTGTCTAGTCGTAGAATACAGCCCAACGCTCCGTGGACTCCACAGTGGAGATCCATCTGTGACGTGAAACTCCCAGAGATGATGTCGATGAGTAAATTCTAATGTTCACGTTAGAATGCTGTTTGCGCAATGCTCGCTCGCTCCCTGTGTGTCAAGCTGGAATCCGACATAGATACCGAGTGAAATCGAGAAGTCTTCTCGACGTCACGCGGTGTCCATGTACTGTATCCATCTTCATAGAAGAGGACGTGGACATTGAGCGCCTATTCTCTTGCTCGCCCAATCTGATTCGAAAAAGAACATGTATATCGATTTCCACAGGTCTGCAAGTAGTGCTTTAATATACGAAACACTTCTCTAGATGCCTCCCGAGTACACGTTATAAGAGGCTTGGGCAGAGTAAGGGCGACTGGTAGAGTTGGATCCATGTCACAGCTGGTGACCAAAAGATCCGTTCCGGTCTGATAACCGTCCAGAACCTGTCGCCGATATGAGCCTAGGCTTCAAGCGTCTATGGGTAATTGATTGACACATCGAGCAATTACAGTACGGTATCGAACCGGACAAGGGAGAGACGTCGCGCATAGTGAGAGCAGTCCCGAGCCCGCTGAGGGGGTCCCCCCCTTGGAGGGGGCCGCTCGCGAACTGCCCCAATAAGCATTCTCATTCTGCAACTTGCTTCCCAGCCACCAAGTCTCTCAGCAGCCTCGCCTCCCCCCTCCGTCTTCTCTCCACTATCACCATGGTTCTCGGTGCCTTCAAGAAGCTCGTCGTGCTTGCGGCTGTCGCTGTCGCCTCGGTCTCGGCCGCCACGCCCAACGCTCCGTTCTTCAACGAGAAGGGCACTCTCATCCTCGGCGCTGATGAACTGCTCAACATTACGGCCAACGCCGCTGCCAACAACGAGCACATTATCTCGCACCCGGGTGCGAGTTACATCTCGGTCAAGTTTAACAACGTCAACCTCCCTGAGGGCGATGTGCTGATCGTGCGCAGCCCGGACAGCTCGGACGGCTACGTGTACACGGGCAAGGGTCGTGGGGACTTGGGCACGTTCGCATCGTCGCCCGTGCGTGGCTCGACCGCGATCGTCGAGTACTTCGCGCTGAACTCGGCTGCGCAGAAGTCCACGGTGAGCTACAAGATTGGTGGCTACGTGCGCGGCTTCAGCTCGGCGCTCGAGTCGATCTGCGGTGCCGCCGACCAGACCCGTCCTGCCAAGTGCTACGATGGCTCGTCCACGCTGCCGCAGGCGTACTCCAAGGCCCAGGCCGTCGCGCGTCTGCTCATCAACGGCAGCGGCCTGTGCACGGGCTGGTTGCTCGGCAGCAGCGGCCACATGGTCACGAACGAGCACTGCATCGGCTCGGCCGCCGACGCCGCTCAGGTCGACGTTGAGTTTGGCGCCGAGGGCGGGGCGTGCTCGATGCTCTGTAACACGCAGTTGAGCTGCAAGGGCACGATCGAGGCCACGTCGGCGACGTTTGTGACCAACAGCAACGCGATCGACTACGCGCTCGTCAAGCTGCCGGCCGCGCTGGCAACCAAGTACGGCTTTCTGCAGTTCCGTGCGTCGGGCGCCAAGACGGGCGAGAAGATCTACATCCCGCAGCACCCGGTCGGCTGGGGCAAGCGCATTGTCGACACGGTGGATGGTGGTGCCGCTGCGACCATCCGTGGCATCGGCTTGGACAACACGAAGTGCGGTGACAACCAGATCGGCTACCTGGCCGACACGCAGGGCGGTTCGTCTGGTTCGCCTGTGCTGTCGGCGGTCGACAACACGGTGGTCGCGCTCCACCACTGCGGTGGCTGCAACAACCTCGCCGCGGACCCGCGCGACGTGCTCGCCGATCTCAAGAGCAAGGGCATCACGGTGCCCAGCGGCTCGGTGTAAAGAAACAAAAGAGAGATTGACAGAAGGTGGTAGCCCTTGTAGTCAAGTAGTGAGTATGCACAACCACCATAGTGGTACAATGAATCAATGTGTTACTATCTGCACGAACGGTCCGTGGTTGCTTCATGTGGCGCGTCGTTTCCCGTGACCACATCCCAGCGCACTTCGGTTGCCAAAGATATCCCATAAAAAACCGAACGGCGGTGCACACACACAAGCAATGCAGTAGTACTAGTATCATGTAGTAACTCGAAAAAAATCTGCGCAGCGCTTCGCCTTGTTCTTGGGTCCAAATTAGTGATGAAGGGTCTCGCCATATGCTACCTAATCTATTAGTAAATAACTTCAGGATTGTTTTCTGAACATTTGATCTCTTCAAACGAAAGCGGCGGGTGTACATGCTTCATCACATCAGATGAGAAGTGTATCTGCGACGACTGTCGTTACAGTTATCTGCTCCACTGCTGCTTCTACTCTCCTTGATGTCTCTGGAAGGGACTTCTCGCGCGTGTCGTGATCGCAGGTGAGAGAGACTGGGAGCTCGTTGACGCGCACAGAGCTGGAGCATGATCCGCGATGACACCAATATCGCCTTCGGGGAGATCAAAGTTGTCGAAGCGGACAGCAGTGTAGCTGGCGTCCGGATACGTGATGATGTGCTCGTTGTTGGCAGTGGCGTTGGCCTTGATGTTGAACAGCTCGATGGCTCCCGTCTGGAGGATTCCGAATTCGTTGTAGTAGGGCGCGTTGGGTGTTGCGGAGGCGGAAGCCGAGACTGAGACGACATCGTACAAGTTGCTTCGCTTTCTCTGCAATAACAAAATCATGGAAAGTCGAGGGAAAGACTCCCACACAGCTCGTGGGTCCTGAGACTAAGAAGAAAGTCGCAGGTCTAGACTTGCAAGTCGCACGTCGACGAGCCTGGCAAGGCACAACATCCACTACGACGTCCATTTGTGGTAAACAGCATGTGTACTCTACACTGCATAAACATACTAGCTGTTGGATTCACCTGGAGGCGTTGGGCACGCTGATGCCCTTGCTCCTGAGGTCGTTGAGAATGGTGCGCGGGTCGACGGCGAGGTTATCGCAGCCGCCGCAGTGGTGGAGTGCGATCACGAGGTTGTCACTCTGTGCAATCACAGGCGCCCCCGACGAACCACCTTGCGTGTCGGCCTTGTAGCCGACCTGCTTGTCGCCGCAGCCTGTTCTGTCTCTGTTGACAAACGAAACGGTGGCCGCGGCGCCATCGGAGATCGACACGATGCGCTTGGCCCAGCCGGCCGGGTGCTGCGGGATGTAAATCTTCTCGCCAGCTTTGGGACCGGACGCACGAAACTGCAGGTACCCGTAGGTCGACGCTAACGAAGCCGGCAGCTTGAGTAGCGCATAGTCGATGGCCTGGTTGTTAGTGATGAACGTCGCTGATCGAGCGACGATCGTGCCGAGGCACCCTCGGCTCGTCGCACAGGCATCTCTACACGACGCTGACTCGGCGTTAAACTCTACCTCGACATGGGCAGCATCAGCGGCGTTTCGGATGCAGTGGCGGTTGGTTATCAAGTGACCGGCGCTGCCGATGAGCCAGCCTGTGCACAGCCCCAGGCCGGCGATCCTGAGGCGAGCAACTGCTCGGGCTTTAGTGTACGCCTGGGGTACCGTGGCCGAGCGAACGAAGCACTTTGCGGGCTGCGTCTCATCCACCGTGCCACAGAGCGACCGATCCACCCACGAACTATCTTGCAGGCTACGTCTCACCGGCGGTGCCACAGACAGACTCGAGCTAAAGCCGCGCACGTATCCACCAATCTTGTAGCTCACCTTGGATGCCTGAACCGTCGAGTTCATCGCAAAGTACTCGACAATCGCAGTCGTGCCATGCACAGAGGATGACGTGAACGTACCCAAGTCGCCGCGGCCCTTGCCCCTGTACACGAAGCCATCTGTGCTGTCGGGACTGCGCACGATCAGCATATCACCCTCGGGGAGATCAAAGTTCTCAAAGCGGATAGCAATGTAGCTCGCGCCTGGGTACGTGATAATGTGCTCGCTGTTGGCGGCGGCGTTGGCTGTGATGTTGAGCAGCTCAATGGCTCCCGTTTGGAGGACTCCGAATTCGTTGTAGTAGGGCGCGTTGGGTGTGGCGGAGATGGAGGCCGAGACTGAGACGACCACGAGAGCGGCGAGCAGGAAGAGCTTCTTGAAGGCACCGAAGACCATGGTTCGTTCGATTGGGGTGGTTTAGTAGCAATTTGCCGAGTGAGATTGCGTTCCAACTCGCCATTGCAGCGCTGGACTCCAGCCCGCGATCCAACGCCATGGGCGCAGAAAATGCGGATGCTCGTTGCCTCATTTTCGATGAATTGTATGTATCTACGGAAGTACGTTTTACGATGATCCTAGACGATCAACACCATCAACGATGGATTGTACGCAGCACGCAGTATCATTGAGATGGAGTCGCGTGCTCGACAGCCTGCATGGCAATTACTAAAGGTTCAGATGTATAGTTTGTTCAACTATATATGTTCGTTTGTTGTTGACTGTGCTATAACGTAGTAGTGTGTGGAGGTGTTTTGAATGCTGTGTACTTGAGCACACAGCAAAACCAGCTGCTTCAAATCGCTCGACTGGTTGCCACAGCCTCACCGAGACTGCCAATGCTAATATGTTATGTAGCAAGTATCCGGTCCGTGGTGAAGTACCATGTCACTGAAATGTTCAGTGTTGTTTTGATTTGCAGTGTTTTGTTGAAGCGGCAAGACCGTCACGATCTGTTTCAACGCCTTGAGACGTATCAACGACCGTCGTAGACAGACTGTTTGCAAGGACCTCCACCTCACTGCATCATTGAATGATAGGAGAGTTCTTGGAAACGAAGGACCAAAAACAAGTTATCGGCCAGGATAAGAGCACGCACGACGCCACTGGCCCGTGGCCAGGCCTCACTCTCGATTTGCCGCAAAGACCCACCACGCCACACCCAGGCTGACTCTACGAGTCGCAACCACTGTTAAGCTCCATCAATGCATTTCGTTTGCCCCACCAACGCCACGGGATGTGTATGAGGAAAGGTCAGTGACATACGTGTTGCCAATTCTTGACGCTCAGTCTGGACATCTCTGACTGGTCATCACATTAACACCTTAGCGTGACGCCGAAGTGGGCTTCATACTAAACTCACAGATTAGGTACGCGACACGCCACATCCGACTCCGACATTGACGCTCATGATTTGAGACAATATCACGCCAAGTTGAAGTTCTTGATTATTCAACACGGGCGTGAGCCGCCTGTTGCTCAATATTGTTGCTGTGAAGCAAGTCCGTCGTTTTGTTGCGGACCGATTGACTCGCAGATTTCAAGTTTGATCATTTGGTGCTGGCTACTAAACTCCAGAAGCAGTGGTAAAGAGTCATAACTGATGCCAGTTATGGCATGATTCTGCGAATCGTGATTCCACGATTCTCGCCTCTGCTATGCACGACGGACACAAGCACTAATAGCGATACTAGTATGAAGATGCTGCCTTTTTCCGTCTCCTCCACGTGGCAGGTTGAGTTCGCTCTGACGAGTGATCACTTGGAGCCGTTGGGCACGCTAATGTCCTTGCTCTTCAGGTCCTTGAGAACGGTGCGTGCGTCGACCGCGAGGTTAGCGCAGCCGCCACAGTGGTGGAGCGCGATCACGAGGTTATCGCCCTGAGAGAGCACGGGTGAGCCCGAAGAGCCTCCCTGTGTGTCGGCCATGTAGCCGACCTGGTTGTTACCGCAGCCGGTGTTGTCCTTGCCAGTGAACGTGACCTTGGCGGCGCCTCCACCGTCGACAGTCGACGCAATGCGCTTGGCCCAGCCAACGGGGTGCTGCGGAATGTAAATTTTGTCGCCGACCTTGGGGCCGGACGCGCGGAATTGCAGGTAGCCGTAGGTCGACGCGACTGACGCCGGCAGCTTGACCAAAGCGTAATCGCCGGCGCTGCTCTTGGTCACAAATCTCGCCGAGCGTGCTGCTACGGTACCCTTACAGCCGAGCTGCGTCTTGCATTGGACCGAGCAGGACGATGATTCGGCGTTAAACTCGAAATCGGTCTGCGCCGCATCGGCGGCCGAGCCGATGCAGTGCTCGTTCGTGACAAGGTGACCGCTGCTACCAAGCAACCAGCCCGTGCACAGGCTGTTGCCGTTGATGAGCAGACGCGCAACAGCCTTGGCCCTGGTGTACGCCTTGGGCAACGCCGTCGAGTCCTTGAAGCACTTGGCCGGCCTGGTCTGATCAGCGGCACCGCAGATCGCCTCAAGTGCGGCGCTGAACCCGCGCACATACCCACTGATCTTGTAGCTCACCTTGGAAGCCGGCGCGGTAGAATTCAAAGCGAAGTACTCGACGATCGCGGTCGTGCCACCCACAGGCGACGAGACGAATGTGCCCAAGTCACCACGGCCTTTGCCCGTGTACACATAGCCGTCCGTGCTGTCGGGACTGCGCACGATCAGCACGTCGCCCTCGGGCAAATCCACATCTTGAAACTTGATCGAGATGTAGCTCGCGTCCGGGTACGTGATGGTGTGCTCGCTGTTGGTGCCAGCGTTGCCCGTGATGTTGAGCAGTTCGGTGGCGCCGATTTGGAGGATTCCAAATTCGTTGAGGTAGGGTGCGTTGGGCGTGGCGGAGGCGGAGGCCGAGACTGAGGTGACGGCGATGGCGGCAAGCACGGCAAGCTTCATGAAGGCACGGAGGACCATGATGGTTGAATGCTGGCGAGGAGAGTGAGTGGAGGCTGGTGGAGCTTGTCGGGGTGGAAGCAAATTGCAAAGTGAATGACTCGTGGGGGCTGTTCCTGAGCTGCGCCACCGTTCCCGATGAACTCCGCACAAGCCCAGCGACCCCACACT
>JAADVZ010000697.1:0-17167 GCA_023335925.1 Pythium phragmitis | reverse complement strand
GATGGGCTCTACGACTGCTGCAGTGGTCCCCTTCGCCTTATTATCCTAGTGTTCCGCCTCGCCATGGGCCTGTCGCGTGCATTTCTCTAGGCCGCCTGAATACGAAATGCTTGCCCTCGACAAGAAGAGTGCCCCGAAGTATGCAGCCATGACAGACCGAGTGCAGTCCAGCACGTGCGAGAACTCAAGTAAAGGAGGCAGCGTATACATAATTAAATAGCATTTGGCGCCATGGTGGAAGTTGACGCGCCACGCAGGCAAGAAAGGCGAATGTAAAGTGGTTGGCCGACGAAGTGCCACGGTGGCGTGGCGAACATCCCAGCAATATGCTGGTTTCTCCAAATAGTGACACCAAGTGTCACTATATGCAACGGCAAGTCCAGTTCTGGCATGTCAAACGAAGAGGCAGAATAAGTCTCTTCAGCATGTCGCTCTTGCCGTCGCTGGACGCGTGGGAAGCCGACGAGAGCGACTCGCTGCTCGCGGATCTGCTCAGCGAGACCGACGCGCTGCTGGCCGAGCTGCTGCCAGCGGAGACCGAGTCGTCGCCATCCAACGGCGCCGTCTCCAGCGAAGAGCTACGTCCGTCGCCATCGCCAGTCGTGCCACCAGTGCCGCCGCCGTCCAAGCCAAAGGCGATCACGCGCACGGCCAGGGAGAAGGTACGGTCTGCTGATACCAAACAAAAGTCTCTTCTGCGACTGGACTAACACTCTGCGCATCGAGCAGCTCAAGCTCGCGGAGCTCAAGGCCGAGGCGAGCCAGCTCACGCGCGCGCTCAAGCGGCTGCGGTCACAAGGCGCGTCTCCATCGCGTGGCAGCGCCAGCTCGAGTGCCATGGAGATCGCGGCGCTCGAGCGACGCAAGCGGCGCCGCGCCGAAGCCGAGTGCCGCCAGCTGCGCGCGGCCGTGTACCACCACGCGCGGTTCCTGCGCAACCTGCGGTCCGTGTTTGCCGAGATCACGCCGCCGTCGCTTTCCCAGGGGCTCAATCTGAGCCAGTACCTCCACGACTACGTTCGCCTGCCACGCGACCGCACGACGCGCCGCACCGAGTACGAGGCGCTGTCCCGCGACGAGCGGCTCGCCATGGCCGTCGACATTTTGTGTCGAGAGACCGAGGCCATCTCGTTTGACGGCGAGCCGCACATCCACACCGAGCTACTGCCATCAAGCGATGGCTTTGCGGTCACGACGCTCAGCGTGTACGCCGTCGAGACGGACGACATCAGCGCCGTGCTGCGCGGCGCCTGTGTCGCTGTGCGCGACATTGTCACGCGCTGGCCGCAGTGCGAGCCCGTGGACGTGACGCGCACGATCGTGGACGCGGACGAAGCCGTCGTGGCCGACCACCACTTGATGTACCGCCTTGTCACGGCCAAGCACAAGCACCAAGAGACGGGCGCCGAGCTGTCGGTGCAGGCGCGCGCCACGACCTTCTACAAGCTCTCGCCCAACGACGCGGTCATGATGTGGGATTTTGTCGACGAAGACGAACTGTACCCGGTCGCGGCCGAACCAACGGACGTGACACGCAAGAGCATTGGCGCGTACGTGGACGGGTTGGGGGAATTATAATTGGATTTGAGGAGACTAATCGAGTTTGATTATTACGCGCAGACTGCTCATGCGGAGAGAGCAGTGTCGCGACGGCAAGCAGCGAGTCGTGTGCCGCTCGATCTGCACGAAGCGGTACACGGCCAACAGCAGCTGCCGCGCGGGCGTGCTGGACCGCTTTGTGAGGGCCGCGAAAGAATCGCTGCGCCCCAACGGCCGCGTGTTTTACGAGATTGTGACGCAGCAAGTGGCTGAAGAAGAGGCGCTCGTGAAGCGCCATCTCACGACGACGTCGCTCACCACCCAAGTGCGGACCTGACGGGACCGGACAGCAGAGAGCAGACTCACAGTCACAGTTATCCACGCAATGGAATACTGATGAATTCAATGAGGTGTAACTGTGGTGTGGTCTCCACGATCGGCTTCTTTCCTACAGCTCTCACCTCCCACTTACGCGACTTCGAGGATCACGAGCCACAGACCCAGAGCGGCGAGGGTCACTGCCTGGTGATGACGACTGGTGGAAGAGTCCTTGCGCGATGACTCCTTCTCGGAAGCACTACTGTTGGTGGTGGTGGCACACTCCTCGTTGCCGCACTTGTCCTTGCACATGGCACGCGCCGCTGTGACGGTACCCTTCAGCGACTCGGCAGCCTTCTCGGCACCCTTGAGCACGCCGCTCAGTCGCCCCGCGGTGATGGCGTTCACGGCCGTGCGCGCACACGACTGGAACGTCGAGAGCTCGGAGCAGCTCTGCTTCTTCCCCGCGAGTCCCTCGTAACAGTTCTTCAAGTCTTCAAAGACCTTTTTGATCTCGTCCTTGAACAGCTTGTAGGTACACTTGATGGGGTCATCCGAGATCTCCTTGATAAAGTCCGAGACGGACGACACGAGCTTGTTGAGCGAGAAGCCGCCGTCGTCATTCTCGGCCGGACAGTTCACGACCGTGTCGGGGTTCAGACACACACTCTTGCCGTTGGGGCACGAAAGCGAGCCGTAGCAGCAGAAGCCGCTCGCCACGAGCGCCGAGACCGTGACGTCATGCGAGTCGTCGTACCCGACTGTCTCGTTCGTCCGCGATCCGGTCAGCAATGGGTCCGACGCCCAAGAGCCGCTGGCGTTGGCGACTCGCGCTTCGCTGGTGGCAGCGGCGGCCACAAAGGCGACGAGCCAAAGCAACTGAAGAACGCAGTGCAGACTCGGCATGGTTGTGCAAACCGGGAGGCTTGAGAGAAGAAGGTTGAGGATGGGATGGGGTTGCTGGGCAGTAAATTTCGGAATGAACAAGAATGCTCGACGGCATGTGAGGAGGCACGCTGACCTGACACCCCGAGCCCACCCCGTGATGATACGCTGGGCCATCCTGAGCAGGTACCCACGATTAAGCACTCGAATCGTGGATACCCGGTGGGTTGTCTCCGGTGTGAGAACGTGTGACGAAGCTTCCGTCGCTCCGCTGTATCCGAACGCCATTCGATGGAAAAGCTTCTTTTTTCTCACTAGTGCACAGGCTGAACACCAGCCACTCGGAGTGTATCAGTTGCCACCTGGCTCCGTCGAAATCGCCGTCACTTTCAATGAAGCGAACTTTGAACCCTTTCGAGTTGAAGAGTCAGCCAGGGCAAGGCGGGAACCACTGGCCCAAGACAGTCGTAGAACAGGTTCAGACAAAGGATATCACCAGAACAGACACGCACACTATGGAAGGTTCGTAACTGGACCACAAGGAGTGGACGTTGCTTCCCCAAGAGCATTCATCGATTGGCGTGCCATTCTCTGAAAACAGCGCTCCACAATGCGCGCCCCTTTGGCTGGAACCGTAGATATGAACCAGTCTGTAGCCCACTGTCGTTTCAAGATCCACACCTTTAGTTAGCTTAGTTTAAGGGGCTAGCTCAGCGCGAGACTAAGCTATACTGATAGGCTAGTCATAAGGTTATAAAGCTCACATCCGACTGATCTGTCGCCTTCCTGACGCCCCCCCAATGGCCTCCAAACGCGCACGCCGAGCGACCCGTCGCGGCGGCGCGCAGCTCACGTCAGCCCACGCGGACGCGCTGCTGAGCCAGGCGCTGCAGGCCGGCGCGCTCGCGTTCCTGCCGCTGCGCGACATGGCCAGCGTGCTCAACACGTGCCGCGCGCTGCGCTGCGACGCCGAGCTGCCGCTGCTCGGGCTCGCGCAGACCAAGATCGGCGCGCACTTGCTGCGCCACTGCAGCCGCGACTGGGCAGCCACGCGCCCGCCCTTTCTCATGGCCGCCGAGCTGCTGGACGACGCGACCTGTGACGCGCACGCGGCGGTCGGAGCTGATGGCGACGACGACGGCGGCGGCGACATGCAGCGCTTCCTGCGCGCGTTCGACGCGTCGCTGGACGCGCGCCGTGGCCAGGCTACGGCGCTGCTGTCGACGCTCGCCATGATGGACGCGCGCATCGTGCCGCTG
This sequence comes from Pythium phragmitis, assembly GCA_023335925.1. NCBI lineage: Eukaryota > Oomycota > Peronosporomycetes > Pythiales > Pythiaceae > Pythium > Pythium phragmitis. The sequence goes on along the minus strand of JAADVZ010000697.1, from coordinate 13,166 downwards.
TGCTACGGCGCCGACGAGCTCAACGGCTACGGCGACCTGTGCACGGCGCGGCCCGTCGTGCTGCCGCTGCCGCTGGGCCTCGCGCGCCAGCCGCTCGACTACAAGTTCACGCTGCGGGACGTTGCGCAGGCGCTCAACAAGTGCTTTGACGGCATTGGTGACGTGTTTGTCGCGACGCCGTCGGCGTACACGCACGTGTCCGACTTTGGCGCCCACTGGGAGGCGACGACCACGACCACGACCACAACCACGACCAGCACGAGAACGTCCACACGAAGTCGAGCGACGACGACGCAAGCGAGCTGTACTTTCTGCGAGACCGCGGCGCAGGCCATTAAGGCGTACCGCAAGGACGCGCGCGCGGCGCTGCGCCGGTTCAACGACGTGCTGCGCGCGCGCAAGGACGAGTGGCGCGCCGCGGGGCTGGACGAAGACGAGATCCACCAGCGCTGCAGCGAGCTCAAGGCCGAGTGCTTCCCGGAGGACTCGTACCCGGACGTCAACTTTGCCGAGGCCATGGACGACGCCATCTTGGCCGACATTTGCGAGAGCGGCAAGTTCAGTATGGACCCGTTCGAAGGGCAGTCCACCGGCTTTGACCGCTTTGACGACGACGTCTTCCACGCGCTGCGAGACGAGATGGTGGCGCTCTGCGGCTCGCTCGTGCGGCCGCTCAAGCGCGTGCTGAGCGACGAGTGCCGCGTCGTCGTTGGGCGCCGCGTCTGTCGCAGTTGGATGGGCGACGGCGACGGCACCGTCAAGGGCGAGCTCGTGGCCGGCGTCACGCGCGCCGGCATGCTCGTCGGCGTCTACGTCGTCACGCGGCGCGTGGAGGAATAAGACTACTAATTCGAATCCAATGGATCCCACGAAAGAGTAGTATTATAGGTGAAAGTATCTGATCCCTTGAGTAGGGCGAAAGTATCTGATCCCTTTACGGCGTGAGCCGGAACGTGACCTGCACGCCCGAGAAGATGCCGGTCGCGCCGTCGACGCCGCCCACGAGCTCCGTGAGTACCTGGTCACTCGTCTCCGCGGTCGGCGGCAGCGTGGCGTGCGGGATGCGGCCGACCACGTGGTTCTTGGCGTGGAGCTTTTGCTTGAGCGGCTGGTAGAAAGTACGGCACTGGTGCTGGTACGCGAATGACACGGCACGCAAGAGCGCGTCCACAGACGCGATGCCCCGCGCGCGCGTGTCGCCGATGGACCATGCCTGCAGCTTGCCGTGCTCGTAGATGTGGCGCAGCAGCTGCGCGTCGGGCCACGCCGCGCACTCGGGGCGAAGGTAGGCGTCGGCCTTGAAGCACTTGGCGTGGAAGGCCTTGGTGAGCTGCTCGCGCTCGGCGGGCGTCTTGCGGCTCCACGTGGCCTCTTGGCAGCGCAGCAGCAGCTCGTACTGGCGCAGCCCCGTCTCGACCTGCCGCTTGTACTGCGCCAGCGCGTTCTGCGTGGTCGCGCAGAGCCGGCACGCGACGCGGCCCGTGACGCGGTCGACGTGGATCGAGTCCCAGTGCGCGGCGAACCGCGAGCCGTTGGCCGCGCGCTTGTCGTCGAAAAAGGCGTCGCCGCCGCCGGCGCAGAACGTGTTGAGCGCCTGCTGGATGGCCGAGCGCGACCACGCGGTCGTGGCTGCCGCAGCGTCGTCGCGGAACAGCGCGAGCGGCATGACGACGGGCTGCACGCTGCAGAGCAGATCGTCGTCGGCGTTCGGGCGGTGCGGCGCGTACGAGAAGCTCCACTTGGCCACGCGCTGCTGGAGAAAGTGGGCCGTCGCCACGACCGCGCTCGCGTTCGAGAGCCGCATGGACCAGTCGTGCGGCAACCGAAAGACGACGCTCGATTCGTCGGGAAAAAGCCGCTGGAAATCCGGGAGTAGCCGCGCAATCGAGTGCGGCGCGTCCGAGCGGAGCAGGCGAGAGGTCTGAACGAGTGCGGCGGCGTCGGCGAGCGAGAGGAACGCCAGCACGCCCTGCGAAAGCGCCGAGAGGACGCGCTCGTCGGTGGCGGTGGACGATACGGAGAGCTGCTGGGGCGGCGGCGAGGAGGTACAGATGGTGGGCGTAAAGATCGCGGGCAACGCGTCGGGCTCGACCGGTAGTAGTAGCCGCGCTCGCTTGGCCGGCGGCGGAGCGAGGGCGAGCGACGCAGTGTCGGCCGTGGTGTCGTCGTGGGCAGTCATAGATAATGGTCGTGGGCGGAGCGTGGCAGAAGCAGCAATGGCTGATGTCGAAGCTATGTGGATCGCGAAGGGACAAAGCGCGAGGCGACTGACTGAGCTGCTAGTACTAGTAGACTAGGGGCACGCGCCCCCCATACGCAAACACACCCATGGCTCAAAGAATTTCTTTTTCTTGCTATTGCAACGGATCGACTGGGGAGGGAGCCTAGAAAGGCGCAAACAACCCTGGGACGCGCGCATACTTGATGTTTGTATAAAAGCAATTGCGCAATTGCCTTCGGGATGGTTCTCTCGTAAGTGGGTACGGTTTCTGCTGTTTGCGTTGACGCCCCCGGGGCAACTATTCCGTCGACCCGAACGCCAGGTCCCAAGGGGCCGAGAAATAAGAGACGAGGACATACTACAGTATATCCACAGGGGACGAGGCGATGCTCGTGAAGATGAGCTCCTCATTCTCCCCTTCCTCCTCTGTAACGAACCGCTCGAGATGAAGAAGCAGCGCACGAGTCCAGCGCTCTCTTCTGGAGAACAACTCTGTAAGGCGCTAAGCTACGGCGTCGTGGAGATGCTCGGCAGCGCTGACGTCTTGCGTGTGCTGCGCACGAGCGGCCTCGTGCGAACCGACGCCGACGCCCTGGGCTGTGCGCTGCGCACCGTGGCCGCTGCGGATCCGCAGTGGCTCTGGCTCGACCCACCCCGGCTCTTGCAAGCCGCTTCGGTCGCGGCCACGGCCGTGCAGCTCATGTGGCGGATCCAGTCATTCCTCCACGATGGCGGGCTTGACGCGTTTGCTGGCGCCAGCCCGCGTCCGTTCGTGGTGCTGAAAGGGTCCACTTCTGAAGTGCCCATCTCACCTCAGCGGGCAGCTCCACGCCCCACAGTCTTTGGTTCCCATTGGGACCACATTGGAATCCGACAGCAGCAAGACGGAGACGCTGTGGTCGAGTGCGCACTGTGTGAGGCGGGCGTTACGAGCGTGTGGCAGTACCGCGAGGCCACGGACGCGTTCACGAGCGAGCTCGAGACGCAGCTCACGCACCACGAGGCCGAGTGGGAGGCGCAGGGCGGCTCGCCGAGCGAGGTCTTGGAGAAGAGCTTTGCGTTCCAGCAAAACTACTTTGCCGCCGAGCCCTTCTTCAACACGTACGTCGCGAGCCAAGACGACGTCGCCGTGCTGCGGTACGTCTGCGAGCACGGACGCTTCCCCCTCGCTCTCTCGGTCGGCGACGCGACAGCGGGAGACGCTCTGTCTGTAGCTGCCCGTGAGAGCTGTCGACGCGCGTACCGCCCCGTCAAGCGGCTGCTATTGACGATCTGCGCGTGTCCGCTCGTGCGCGCCACGCTGGCGACCGAGACGCCACTGGCGGACGTGGTCGCGGGCGAATGTGGAGAGCTGCTTGTGGGCTTTCGCGTCTCTTCTCCTGCGTGAGCCGCTTGTAATACAAATCTACTTGTCTCCCTTTGCGCTTGTGAAACCGGCGGCGCGTCACAGGCGTGGCAACCTGGTTGGTTTGTCTTCTGGGTCCATCCAGCAGTGGAGCCACGTACTGTACTGTGATAGCATCTGAGTAGGAGGCTCTCGGGTGACGTCACTGGCGTCACGAACAAAGTCTCACTTGAGGACTTGCACTGACCTGAGCGGCTCAGAGGACCAGTCATTCTACTGTATGAATGAATACCTGTCTAAACCGTTCATTTAGACCCGAAGTATGTCCCACTTTTTTCTTCAAGTGTTGGCCCAGAGATCAACCAGGACATCTTTCCGCATGTGAGCGCAGGGCGGTGCGGAAGGCAAGTGTCATGCACGTGTCACCGCGCTTGAGACAGCAGAACAGCGCTTCCCTCCGGCTCTTCTGATCTCCTCCCACGCATCGTAGAGCCAACGCAACCGCCAGGTGGTGTCGGCGCCCAACATAGGACTTGGCGATCAGAGCGTTGGAGTAATAAAACCTCAGGGCGTGGGAGCATTCCACCTCAAGGTTTTATCTCGAAAAACCTCAGAAGTGCGCCTTACCTGTGTTGGCGTATTCTCAGCATCAAGCTGAAGCTGCACCCCCACCACAGCCGCCCCGGCCGAGAGATTTGCGCGTGCGACGCGCAGCAGAGCGAGGGGGGAACGCCGCGAGCGGAGTGCAGATTGCAACCATCGCATAGAGGACGCCGAGAGCAAGCTAACGGTATACCACACGCCACAGAGTGATCTCTCCCGCCCCAGATAGGACCCACTGAATCTAACCGTCGTGATCCGCTGTTGTTGCACCCAGGGCTCTGGTCTCGCCTGCATTTTGAGCCGCCCCCACACCCCTGTAGATAGACACTAGCACTGGTGAGGCTCTGTGGTGTGCCGCCAAGGAGGGGGAAGCACGAGCTGACGATCGTGTGTCTCCACAGCACACGCCCTGTCCGTCCCTGTTGCACCGTCACATTTTTCCACCCATGACGAGTCCGGCACCGCCCAACAAGGCGCTGCCGCCGACCATGCCCGTGGCCATCAAGCGCGAGAACAACAACAGCAGCAGCAACGTGCGCGCCGGCATCACGCGCCGCGACAGCCTCGGCTGGGGCGCCGACGATCTGCTCGGCATGATCTCGCACACGCCGCCGGCGTTTTCGCCCGGCAGTCTGACCATGCCCATGACCAAGCGCGGCCGCAGCGGCTCCATTTCGAGTCGCCTCTTGAGTGCAACGGACCTCGAAGAGCGAGGGATCATTGACCGCCAGCAAAAGGGCGTGCTGAAAGACCTCATTATCAGCGGCGACGAAGCGCTCCAGAAGGCGCTCGAGAAATTCGACGCGGGCGACGCGTCGTCGCTCGAGGCGCTGCTCGACAGCGGCGCGCTGAACCGCAAGTCGTCGGTGGATCTGCTGGACGATCTCGATCTCGGCTTTCTCAATGTCGGCTCGCTGGGCGATACCCCCAAGGACGAGGTACGTTTTACGTTTTTAGACTTGGCGTTTGTATAGAGAAATCGTACTTACGGCGCTCTCTGGTCTCTAGACCTACTCGACGTCGGCCCGTAGCGAGTCGATGGACGAATGGGACGAGCTCCATTTCGAGTCGGCGTTCCACGACTCGCGCGATCTGTTGGATACCGAGTTTTACGGCTCGTCGCTCGGCACGTCGCTGCCGAACTCGCTGCCGTCCATGGGTTTGGGCATCACGCCGCCCGCGTCGTTTAGTTTTGGCGAAGACTTTTTAGAGAGCAAGGTCAAGAGCGAGACGTCGTCCACTAATACCAACGGTGACGAGGCCAAGGCCCACCGCGACGACGCGTCGGCGGCTACAGGCGAGACGGGTGACTCGGGAACGGCCGCGTCCGGTGCCATGTCGCGCCCCATTGGCATCCCTGGCGCGGCGGGGAATGCGACGACGCCTGGTGGCATGAACCGTCCGTTCGGCACGATCGATCTCAACAAACCGAAACCCGGCGGAGCTGCAGGCGAGGCCGGCGGCGACAAGAAACCGTTTGTCGGTGCTTACTCGCCCGACTCGCGTCGCAAGCGCATTGACAAGTTTTTGGACAAGCGGCTGAAGCGCGTGTGGCGCAAAGAGGTCAAATACGACGTGCGCAAGAACTTTGCCGACTCCAGATTACGCGTCAAGGGTCGGTTCGTCAAGAAAGAGGACGAGCAGTTGCTGCGCGAGCTGTTGAGTTTTACGTAAACCGCAAGACGAATAGATATGGTCACTATCGATGCGATACGGTACGATACGATGCGATGCGACCCCCTGCCAACGAGCGACCAGGCCGCCATGTGAGTCCGCGAGAGACGCCGGGTTTCCAGAGGAAACACCTTCTCTCTCTCTCTCCACATGAGGCAAGTTTCAAGTCCAGTTGAGTTTTCTCGTGAGGGGGATGGCGCTGGCGCGAAGGTATCCGTTCAGAAGACACGCAGAAGATTCAGATTTGAGAAGCCCTGCCGCTGCCTGGGCTCCACAAAGCTGCTGTAGATATAAGGACCCGTAGAAGAAGAGAGGAAACTTTCACACGTCGCGCGTATCCATTTCAGCTGGGGCATCGCACGAACGAGTGACGGTCTTGTTGCCTTCAAGACCGACACTCTTGGCGGATCGTGTCGCAGATGCCACAGTCTGGGACATTGGAGACCGTCTCTCTTCACGGGACGACACTAAGGCGTTTCACGTCGACCAACTTAATGCTCCATGGCTTGACTGATTGAGGACACGAAAGCGTGAACTACAGGCAGTATAGGTAGGTCCTCATCTTGAGTGTGAAGCAGCAGTACTTACACTAAAACGGTTTTAGGCTGGCCACGTCGGCGATATCCATTAGCTTCACGCACAACTCGCGAGGTTGCTAGGGTGTGGTTCATGCAGTTGGTCACGAGAGATGTAGCTATGCGTGTACGACTAGCCGACAATCAGGCGCGAGTGGAGTCGGCCATCAGCGAACAGACACGACTTCATATCGAGATGCTTGCACGCTTGGCGACAATAGGTTGCCGCGGATACACGCCCTACACACAGTATGACCCGCCCGTGGCCAGTGCACAGTGGCTTGACCTCTAGCCTGGACTTGGCCCGCGGCAGTGATACAGCGCGGCACTGAGGTATATTTGGCAAGGCGAACGATGGCCTTTGGGACGGCGAGCGATCCTTCCGTCCATTGACCTCACAGCTTCCTGCCCAGTGTGAAAGAACTTGCTCTCCATAGGAAGCGATTGATTCGATTGATGGGATCAATCGGCACACGATCTGCAAGATCTCATCTCTCTTTTATTCTACGCAAACGAATCGAGCGCAGGTGAGAACAAGTCCAGCGCCATGTGAAGGTGAGGAAAGAAGAAAGATGAAGCCCATGTTCTTTATTTCCTTACCTTCACGTGCCCCCTGAGGGCGAGAAGGAGGCCAGAACTACGCTGACCTGCTGCTGCTACGAATCCCCATCGTCAGACGAGGGATCTCGGACCCAGTCGCAACCCAAATCTGGGATTCATTTGCGCAAAGCTGGAGATAAATGAGACATGGACTAGTATAACAGAGGGGGAGAATGGACGCCTTCATGGAATCACTGCGTGCGTGAAGCGAAAGATACATAATTATCCATTGGCAGGCTCTGATCGTCCAGCCTAGATGGGGAGTGTCCATTGGGGACGGATCCTTCAGCAAATCCTGAGAGGGAATCCATGCCAGAAGCTCACCAGAAGAGACGCATCCTCTTCTGACGCTGAGATACAATTGAACACCACGAACAGAGTGTTGGTCTTGTTGCCCTTCCAGACCTACATTCTCATTGAATCTCCTTCACACGTCGCAGATTCCCCTGTTAAAAATCGCCGCCGAAATCCCCGACACCGGCATCGAAACCACCGCCACCACCATCGACGCCGCTGTCACCCACAATCCCACCACCATCGTACACACCGCGGCTGCCACGACCGGCGTCGGCCAACGCTTCGCCCAGCAGCACACCCCCGAGTAGCCCTGCCGTGCCGCCCAAGACGGCGCCTGTACCGGCGCCCATGCCACCACCGTATCCTCCACCATATCCTCCACCGTAACCACCTGCCCCGTAAGCTGGAGTTGCCAAGCCTGGCGTGGCATAGAGCGGGGGTGCTGTGCCGTACGACACTGCAGCAGGTGCCGTGCCGTAAACCGTGTTGGGCGTTCCCGGCGGTGCATTATTCACGGGGTACGCGATGGGGACGGGCGTGACACCGCCGACTTCGTCCCTGTCGTCGAACGCACCTCGCTTGTTTCGTGCGCAAAACATGTAGATACACCCCGCGCAGCACGCGACGAGCGCCAACGCACCCAGCAGCCACCAGAGCCAGAGCAACGGATCCAGCGCTTCGTCGCCTCGCGCTCGGCGCCCCGGCCCGGCGTTGCCCACAGCCGCACAATTGCACGCGTAGTTGCTGACACGGCACAAAGCGCCCACGGGGCAGCAGCAGCTCTGCCGTTGGTTCGCACGGTCGAGCCAATGGCCGCAGAACTGGCCTGGCGAGCCGCGATACGCCGTCGAACAGTCGCCAGTCTCTCCGCAGCGCTGGCATTCGGACAGCGCTGCTGTGACGCCAGAGGTGAAGAAGCCTATCCATAGTGGCACTGCCAGCGCGGCGTGGATGCTCTTGCGCAGCAGCGTGGCGGAGATGCGAGCGACCGACAAGCCACGCATTTTATTTCAGGTTGGAAAAGGAGCGCTCTCCGTCAACGATCGGAGCTCGTCGTCCGGTCGTCGTGTACTATTTGGTAGCTGCGCTCGAATTATTATTCTGGAACACCAGCCGGCCTTTTTGTTCTCGCTTGTGGACCCCTCAGACTTTTGTTCTTTGTCTTTGGAGATCGATCCGAAGGGGAGGGAGGACATCTTGGGACTGCTTTTTCTTCTCCTCTCCCATTATTGAGAGGGGAGAAAAGAGGAAACTGAGCCACGTCCCAGAGCTCTGCGACCCATAGAACGGTTACCGGAAATTGCGACATGGCAAGACTAGGCCTGTGCTTGGGCCATCATCACATACTCTTGGCGGACGCAATCCCATCCGCAATACCCATTTTTCTCTGTCGCCCATCAACCAGGCGTCCAAAAAAAGAATACTCTAACAATGGCTTGAAAATATCTCTGTGACGAAGAGACACGTGAGAAATGCCTTTAGGATCTTTTCGGGCCTTGCAACGGACCCGTCCAACCGAACACTGAACACTGGGCAAATGGCAGTCTGGCTTCCAACAGTGGTCGAGAATGCAACTTCAGCTGCTGGCTGCAGGTGAAATTTGCGTCCATTTAATGTGCAGAGGGTGTTTGTTACATGCACCTAATCCAGTCGGAAGATTCGCACTCAGCTCGAACGCCTCATATGTAGTTGTAAGATGGCACGCACGCCATGATTTCTCCAGTGACAAGTGGCAGGGGGAGGAGGTGGGGGCACAAGAAGCCAACTTAATTTAAATATTTGGACAAGATGAGCATTGGGCCTTTGCAAGGTCAATGTGGTGTCCTGATGGCGTATGTGAAATGCTTTTAGGCCAATCACAATTGACATCACAAAATGATACCTCTATAAACACAAACATCCTCTTGATAGTTTGATAGCTGATTGTGCCCTTTAAAGTGAATACCCCAGACAAAACAATTGCATTTGACTTTGGGATGTATTTTGTGTCACGGAGATGGCCCCGCTAGCTCAGTGTGACACTGTACGTATCCGAACCACCCCTAACCGCAGATACACCTTTCCCTACCCCGCAATCATCCCTCGCCACGCAAATTGCATGCGGCGTGCAATAATTTGTGAGCGGAGGTTCTCCGGTGCTTCCAGCTGCTGTGGAGCGAGTCAGTTCTGGCTCGCCTCTAACACGCTTCGAGCATTGTTCCGGCATAGTTTCTCCAAGTTAGCTTGCCAGTTGTTGCATTGCAGGGCAGAAAAGGATTCGATCTGTGCAATCACAATGGGGCGAGATGCATTTTGGGTCTGCTGATTGGCCGAGCCAACCTACGCAAGTGCGTGAGTGCTCGCCCAAGGAACAAGACCGGAGCGTTGGGCTGATAGCCCGGCACCGTTCCCTCCCCCTCCTCCTTCTCCCCCTTTATCGAGGACCAGCACATCACAGGACTCGCCTCCACAGCGCTGGGGCCACAGGGGCTCGGGGAGTTTTGTTTTCTTTGGCCGCGACGGCACGACGCAACCACCTGGGTGTGGGGTTGTCATTTCGAAAGTTGCTCAGTTGGGAAAATCGCTGTCCGCCAGACCACGAACGCGCGTTTGTGTGTTTCGTTCTCCCCTCCCCTCCGCTCGTATCGACGCATTGCCTGTTCGACGGATCCCCTCCTTAGACTCGGCGTCGTGGCGTTGAGTTAATAAATTGGAAAGATACCGTCACCGAGAAGCTCCGAGAGCTCCGAGAGATCCTCCACCGCCATGACCGACTCCGAGTCTGGCGCCGATATGAATGCAGGACCCAAGAAGCCGTCGGTGCTGCCACCGGGAGTCAAGAAGTGCCGTTTCAACGACTGCGACAATGCCGCGGCCGACGGCACGGACAAGTGCGCGTTCCACAAGAACCGCCGCCAGTGCTGCGTCGAGAACTGCACCAACCAGGTCTACGCGCGCAAGCTCTGCGTGCGCCACGGAGGCAAGAAGCAGTGCCAAGCCGACAACTGCGAGGCCCACGCGCGCGGCGGTGGCTACTGTCTCCAGCACGGAGGCTTTGTCGTCAAGCGATTTTGCCTCGTCGAAGGATGCGGCAAGCAAGCTCACGCGCGCCAGAAGTGTGTCCGCCACGGCGGCGGACGACGCTGCAAGGTCGAGAACTGTATGCAGCACGCGCGTGCCGGCGGCCTCTGCAACCGCCACTCGCACGGCCACCAGTGCCGTATCGACGGCTGCAAAAAGACGGCGCAGCACTCGGGGTCCATCTGCTTCCGCCACGCGATGGAGTTGCGCGCCCACGGGGAGCAAGTGCCCGAGCTCAACATCTCCAAGGGCGGACGACTGTCCAGCAAGAAGCGTCAGCAGCTTCAGCGCGACCAGCAGCTCAAGCAGGAACAGTTCCACCACCAACAGCTTCAGCAGCAACAGCAACAGCAAATGCAGCAGCAGCAGCTTCAACAGCCACAGCAAGCGTCCGTCTCCGCAGCGCTTCCCACGAGCAGCTCCTCGGCGCCGGCGCCGGCTGCTTCTTCCACCACTTCCTCGAGTGCGCCTGGTCCATTTGGACTGCCGCTCAAGATTAACGTGCCGACGACGATGCCCAAGTTCCCGACCATGAAGACGCCGCTCGGTGGCTTCCCGACGCCGCGGAGCCACGAGTTCTCGCTGCTCATGGGGCTGCCGTCGCCGCAGATTGACCACTCGCAGCTGCCGTCCGTGTTGGCCATGGCCAACCAGCAGCAGCGCGGCTCGGGCTTTGACTCGGCCAGCTCGCTGGCCTCGAGCTTCATGATGTCCGGACCTCCGAGCATCACGCGTGGCCAGCGCACGCCCGGCTCGAGCTTCTTTTCGCTCGGTCTCTTCCCCACGCCGACGGGGGACAAGTCGCACCTCCACGGTAACGGCGTCGAAGAAGATCTCGATGCCATCATCAACAGCTACAACAAATTCATGGGCGGCGCCAGCGCACCGTCGCCCATCGCATACCAGCACCAGCTCCACCAGTACGCGCCACCGCCGCTTCTGGACAACATTGGCCTCAACGTCTTTGACCAGAACGGCCACCCGGTGCACCCAGCTCATGCGACGTCGCTCCGCAACCAGCAGCAACAAATGCAGCCGGCCTCCGGGTCGACTGCGGCTGCGGTTCACGGCGCGTCGCAGCATCTCCAGCGGCTCAAGATGGACTACACTCACGGGAACCCACAGGCCGCCGGCACGGCGCAGCAGGGCTTTGACGGGTACGCCGCGGCCTCGAGCGGCCACGCGGATGGCGCGTCCAACGACTATGCGGCGCAGTTCTTTGCCGACAATGCTGCCGGGGACAAGGCCCGCAAGGTGACGACACCGGCGGCGTCGGGCCCCAAGGTCACGGGCGTCGCGGCTGCGTGAACGCCTCCGGCCCTTATCCCTAGATAGGATCCCTTAGAGTGACTTGTGATGCGTCGGGCTCCATGGGCCCCAATGCGTGGCTATTATTACCATGAGCAAGATGAGCTCCTCCTTTTTGAGGAGCTGCTCGTGACGACGATGCGGAATTATAAATCAGAAGTAAAAAGAACATAGAAATCGCTATAACCTGACCCTGTTTTACGATCGAAGTAGAACGGCGCAGAACGATTTCATGTCTTATTCTCTTTCATTTTTTTGTTCTTGGCTTCTGTGGGGTCTTCTGCTGTGTATTCCTGCAACAAAAAGGATAAGGATCCAGCATAAATCCTTTTATTTTCTTGGCGTGCCAGTTCAGTGCTGCTGGAAATTGAGTTAAACGTCCCTCCACCAAACTTCCCCAATCATTACGAATCCAAACGCAAGTTGAAGGTGCTATACTGAATCCAAACGCAAGTTGAAGGAGGCCAGGGAGAAAAAAAAGGATGGTGATCTTTTTGTGTTCCATGGAATGGGTTGGAATCGTTTGATTGTACAGTAGATCACTCCCCATGTAATTTCTGTTCTCGTCGCCTTTCCCAACATAATGGGTTCGCGTTGGGATCACGTGGAGCTCGCACTTCTGTAGGAGCTGTGGACTACGGCGTCCAGCAAGACCACGACTCGTGGTATTCATCATGACTCCGGTTTCATACCTGGAGCTGCGTACGCGTGACCATCCACAGGATCTCATTCCCAGAGACTCCACTATTGTACAACGGCCGCACGCCTCCACGTCGTCCCTGCAAATGCTACCAACGAGGAATACTGTATGCTTCAATTACACAACGTGACAGCGGCAAAGTGGACGCCATGGACCACGGGAGACTGGTGATTCGACTCGTCGGTCTCCACAACGTTTACGTGTGAAAAGCTCTTCTTGACTGGATCTTCGTCCCGCCACGAGAGTCGCGAGCGCAGCCAGAACGATACGTGGACGAGCGCCAGCATCGTGGGGATCTCCGTGAGCGCGCCCACGACGCTCATGAGCGCGAGGTCCGACTTGAGTCCAAACCTCGCGATCGCGATGCGATGGCCATGGCGAGTTCGAAATTGTTGCTCGCACTGCGCGTACGTGCCGCCGATCGCCTTGCAGATGAAGAGCGTAGAGAGAAACCGGGATACGAAATACAGCAACAGCGGCAGGAACGCGTAGACGACGTTGCCCAGGTCCGCAGTGATGTGCTCGCTCTGCGACGCAAACAGCACGACGATCGTAAACAGCAGCGCCACGACCGTCAAGATTCTCGGTGCGCGACGTGAACTGCGTCGTGTACCAGTCACTGCCGCCCAGAAAGTACCACGTCGCAACGGCACACACGAGCGGAATGCCCATGTAGCTGCCGACGTTCTCCGTGACGCTCGCGATGGAGATGGCGATATCGCTGACGGGGAGGCCCATCGCGACGGGCAGTACGTTGACCAGCGCGCGTACGGGGGGGGGGGG
>JAADVZ010000696.1:0-17191 GCA_023335925.1 Pythium phragmitis | reverse complement strand
CCCCCCCCCCCCCCCCCCCCCCGAGTGAGTGCGTGCAAGACGAGCAGGCCGCTGTTCTCTCTCCGTTTCTGTTTCAACAAGAAGCCCAGACTCGGCGACTGCAAGAGAAGGCGCCCTGTTCAGTGGCCACAAAGAGAACGCACAAGTCGCTTCTATTGTCGTGTGCATCAAGTAGTCCTAGTATTCATGAATGCAGCTGAAAAATTCAATCCAATTGTATGCGTCTTGTAGTCTCCACGTGCTTTCTGTGGATGGACGCAGGGCTGAAATGCGCCAGCAGCAAGGGAGAAAGAGAACAGGCGCGTATGAAGTACTGTATGCGTGCTGGCTGCTCTATCGATGGGGATAAAAGCCTACTGCTAAATCACTCTATCTAAGATGGGCAAAACGGTCTTCTCTCGGCGCTCGTCCTACTGGCGCTTCTTGTGCACGGCCGTCGTGGTCGCGGGCTTGTTGAAGAACGCAAAGTAGATGGACGAGCCGCCGCCCACGACCGCAAAGATCAGCGCCCAGCCGAGCTTGACGTACAGTGGGAACGGCGCCGTAAACATGCCTGCGCCGTGCTTGACGATCACGCAAATCTCGGTCGCGACAACAACGACCCCGAGCCACGCGCGCGGCCCGAGCTTCTGCACGGGCGCCGCGCGCTTGCCCTCGACGTGGACGGTAAAGGTCGAGAAGATGTAGTACTCGGCCACGGCGTAGCTGCCGGCCGTGTACCAGATGAGCAGTCGGTACACATTGAGCGGCGACGACGCCGGGATCCAGAGCACTGTCTTGAGGAAAAACGAGTTGAGCATCATGAGCGAGAGGATCGTGATCATGCTCATGACGCGCCAGAAGCGATCGGCCGAACGGAAGATCTTCCAGTCGTACGCGAGCCAGTAGGCCGGCGTGAACTGAGCGAGCGCACGGCGCGCCTTGCCCGTGAGGTTGGGAATCTTGCGGATGCCGACCCAGTTGTACTTTTTCATTTCGAGCCACTTGCAGACTTTCATGCCGAAGTAAATGCCCAGCGCATTGCACGTGAATATGTCGAGAAAGACGTGGTCCCACCAGCACTCGTGGAAGTTGGGCAGCCAGTGGCGGAACGACAGTTCGTACCACTCAAACATGACGCTCAGCGTCCAGCACGTAAAGTAACTGCGCATCATGAGCGCGCCGATGAACCAGCCGAGAAAGTGCATGACCACAAAGCGGTCGAAAAACGTGTTGCGCAGATTGAAGAAGTGCGACTCGGGGTTCTCGGGTGTGTACAGGCGGCAGTCGGCCGCGTACGACTCCTCGGGCAGTTCGACGCCGAGTTTCGGATCAAAGATCTTGAAGAACGCACGCGCGTCCGCCGTGCGCAGAAAGAGCAGCACGATCAGCAGCATCTCGTAGAGAATGAAGGCGCCCGTGATCAAGCGCCAGACGACCGGGTGCGGCCGAATGAAGTGGCCGTCGGGCAGCTGCAGGGCGCAGTACGTGAGGAAGAACACGGCCGCGTACTTGACGCCGCGCTTGAGGCCAGTGGCGTAGGCCTCGGCGCTCGTCATGGCGTCGGTGGGTGCGGCCACGTCGGGTTCGTGGAACGCCGCGTAGACGATCCAGACCATGAGCAAGAAGCCGCACGTGAGCGTGCGAGGGTTGCTGGTCCACTCGTCGTCGTTCTCGTCGTCGATCGAGACCATCTCTTCCATGCTCCACTTGCGGTTCTCGTAGTTGCTCGCGCGCGGCTGCTCGTTTTCGTTGTCGTTCTCGTCGGCGACCTCTTCAACGTGCTCCGTGTGGGGCGCGCTGCGGCTCTTGCCTCCTTCGTTGCCGTAGACCGAGAGGTCCGAGCCCTTGCGCACGCGCAGCACCGTGCGCTGCTGCTCCTCGGCCACGTCGTCGCTCATAGCGATGGGGCCTCTCAATGCAATGGTGAGATAGTTGGGGTCTCTTGCGGGTGGAAAATGGCGGTTTGTGCAGTGGTGGTGGAGCCGTTGGTTGCAGACACGCCGCCAACGTCACTGTCGCAGGTTGAAAGACTTCCAGCGAAGAGCTACGGCTTCCGCTAAAACCGCCCGACGGATTTTCTTGGTCGAAAACAAAGAATAAACGGTTTTAACAGAGAATGGATTGGTTTGTGTCTGGGTTGCAATGATGGTCTATTTGGGTAAACACTGGGCAATCACTGGAGAGCTCAGATATCTGAAATGGCGCCAGCACAGATAGCAATAGTATACTACTGCTTCCAACGACTCTACGCCGAGAGAGCATCTCGTTTTCAATCTGATCGATCGACACACAGCTTCTGCTCGGTTGCTCACAAGTAGCCCATGATCTTGAGCGAGGCCTCCACCGTGAGGACAGCCGAGCCAATCAATGCCAGATAACCTGAAGCAGATACAAAAATGCACGGGTGAGTGGTGAGCGCCTATTATCAACGCCCACAAAGTACGGCCACGCACCGAACGCTCCACGAGCACGTTTTTTGGGGTCGCCGCTGGTGTATCCATTGACGTACACAATGAATGACACGACGCGGACTGCACCACAGATTGCCGCGGGCACGGGGCGGTACACACTACGTCATCACCTCCATATTAACTAATCGGTGTTGCGCCACGGGCATTCGTAGCCTAAGGCCAGCAGACGTACGCTGAAGTGAACAAGAGCGCGAGGAAGAACGGCGTGTTCTCGAGCACGTTCTGGTGCGCGCGCTGCACGCAGTTGAAGGCCTTGGCGTTCTTGTCGCTCTGCTCCGCGTACATCTGTCGGGTTGCAGTCATTTGCGTCGTGTGAGCTGATTCGTTCCGGTGGTGGAGAACTGTGTAGTAAACTCAACTCATCTCACCTGAGGGTACATGATCCCGTACTTCTTGCGGGCAGCGCCAACCTTCATTCCTGCCCACGCATTCACAAAGGCCGCGCCGACGACCACGAGAGGCACGAGGCCGTGAGACTGCTGCAGCGCGACGACGGACATTGGGGGCAAGCGATAAGTGGGCTCTTTGAGTTTCGAGTGTGCTCGGGATGGATCCGTGGAAGAAGACTGGTTGAAGGGCGCAGTATTTTAGGAGTGTCAACAGGGTAACCGAGACCACAGCGTAACGTAACCTTCTTCGTCGGAATGGCTGCACAAAACAAGAATGATGACCAAGACACCAGAAAAGGCAAAAAGAACTGGAAGAGTGTATGTGGTTATGGAAGTTGCTACGAGGCAGTGATCCCACAAGAGGTGGGGAGCGTCTACAGGTAGCCAAGCATCTTGAACGACGCCTCGACCGTGAGGACAATCGCGCCGAGGAGACCAATGTAGCCTACATACACAATAACAAAGGTCCTGAGCAAAGAGGTATCCCAGCAATATGGCAGCATGCACAGATACGCACCAAAGCCCCCACGCGTGCGCTTGGCCGGATCGCCCGTCGCGTAACCCTGGACGTAGACGATGAGGCCGGCCAAGCGAATCGCGCCAAGGATCGCCGCTGGGACCGGGCGGTAGATGCTGGAGACACACACGGCAGGGCAGTGAATACCTTTGGCAGGCAGAAAAAACTATACGGTCACGTACGCCGAGGTGAAGAGAAGCGTCAAGAAAAAGGGCATGTTCTCGAGCAAGTTTTGGTGCGCGCGCTGCACGCAGTTGAAGGCCTTGGCGTTCTTGTCGCTCTGCTCGGCATACATCTAATTCCAACACGACACGTGAGGACCCAATACTCATCACACCCCCAAGCAAACCGACGAGAGACTCACCTGCGGGTACTCGATGCCGTACTTCTTACGCGCGCGGCCGACCTTGAGCGCAGCCCACGTGTTCACGAAGGCCCCACCGACGACAACGAGCGGGATGAGACCGTGGGCCTGCTGCACTGCGATGACCGACATGAGCGTTGGCTTGGGCTGGAGCTTAAGTTGGGCTGAAGGCGAGGAGGCAAATGCTCGAATGATCGGAGCTGAATTCGTGGCAGAATGGCATCCGCCACGCCAGTCCCATTCCGCCTCTGCGAGGAGAGTTCCACAGATATGCACTTTATGTTTCAGAGGTACTCTATCATGCGTTACCCTTTATTTATAGATGTGTATGAGAATGCTTCATCTTCCTATAAGTTAGTATGAAGATTACTGTGGGAAATGATATCTTTAGATATTGGCATTCATTGAGCTGACGCAATCGTGATTGTGTCATCGTTGTGATTAGCCCTCCGCGCCGCTGACGAATCACCAACATCACACCGTAACCCTTCGAGAATGTGTATCCATAACCCCCGAGCCGTTTCATGAGCTATGAATGACTCGCATCTCTCGCCTCATGGCTACACAATTATACGGGCCATCAAACACACAACACCATACGAAACGCCGCCGACATGACGGCGCCCACGTAGGGGAAGCTAACTGCCCACAGCTATGCCCTCCACGTCTAACGCG
This sequence comes from Pythium phragmitis, assembly GCA_023335925.1. NCBI lineage: Eukaryota > Oomycota > Peronosporomycetes > Pythiales > Pythiaceae > Pythium > Pythium phragmitis. The sequence continues at coordinate 12,793 of JAADVZ010000696.1, read as the reverse complement.
GATGACCTCGTGGTCCGTATTGTGAGCAGCTCCGTTGTGAAGAAGCTCGCGCGGTACTGCTGTGCCGAGTGCGGGGCGAAGGAGCTCTTTCTCTATTGCTGGGCAAGCGACTTCATTCTTCTTACGAGGGCAGACAATGCTGGTTCTAATGGTTAATGGCACATCGAGTGCAGAAGGGATGTCGTCACGTTCAGAATCTCAAGGTGCGGCAGTCCCGTGCGACTGTGGCGGATGGCCACATGACGGAGACCAACCTCTGTGTGGGTCATACGAAAGGTGTTCTATAGCGAGACGAAGGCAATCTGCAAAGAGCTCGAGACGCTCAAGGAGACGATCTACGCACAGGAACTACGCTTGAGAGACGCGGAGGCTTTGGTGGTGGGTGGAGATGATGAACTAACTGCACACGCGTCCTTTTATCAACAGCCTTTATCATCATGCGTAGAAGGAGAAGCAGCAGACTCTCGATGTCCTCATGGAAGAAGTCAAACGGCTACCGCAGCTGCGCGTAGGGGGACAGGATGGATCGGCGTCTGTGAAGGTAGCAAGTGCGAAAGAACTTCCCCCCGTGGGGCTTCCCAGTTGGTCCGGCGTCGCTGTGCAGCTCATTCTTAAACAATTCGACATGGACGAGGATGGCCGTCTCGACAAAAAGGAACTCAATTCACTCTTCGTGGGTCGGGTCGGAGTTTCTCCGATTGAAATGCCATGGGTCTGATCTGTTCCTCTGTGAACAGAAAGCGATTCACAAGCCCCATGCTACGTTGGACGCGACAGCACTCGCCAATAAGACCGACAGACAATGGGCCGACTCGGCGTCATTGCTCGAGTACTACGGACGTGCGGGTATCGGACAGCTGACGGATGATCTTCATGCGCTGGGTATTCACTTTGGTATGAAGGTACAAACTCTTTGGCGTGAGAGAGCGACTGTTGTTGATGGGTCTGGGTCCACCTACAGGCAACACGCCGGCACTTGCCACAAGCGTCGTGCAGACGATTGATGCCATACATGGATTCACACAGCAGGCCAAAGAACTTGAGCAAGAAGTCATTACTCTCAAGATCGATGTCAACGAAAAAGCAGTGCGTAGCCGTCTGCCACTGACCGATGAGGCTACTTCGCCCCTGACCAACCGGATCTTGAGCTTAGCGCACGACGACGCGACTGCGTGAAGGGTTTGCCGTGGTCAAGATCGCATTGGACGGAAAAGACACGGAGATTGAGCGCGTCCACCAACATCGCAGCCATGCCGACAAAGAATTACAGGCCGCCAGAGACCAAAGTGGGTGATATATCCTCACGCACTTGTCATGGAAGATCCAGCTGAACGCTCTGCACGATGTTGACTCTTGATAGTGTCGTTGTTATCGGCTGAGCTCAAGAAAATGAGCGGAGACCTCTCGGCACGCAATACGGCGGTGCTTGACCTGCGCGCCTTGGTCGAAGAGTATGGTGGAATCTCTGGTGTACGCTCCTCCATAGCATTTGCATGCTGATCCGTGGCATGGGTTCTCGTAGCCAAGTCCACGAGAAGGAAAAGTGGCAGCGCTACTGTTGGGAATTGGAAGAGCGGTTGTATGCCGCCGTCCAGACGAGCCACGTCAAAGAGGTATGTCCCCCCAAGATACAGAGTGAGGCTCAGTCGACGTTTGAACCGACTGGCTGTGTGCCAACTACCAGCACGATCTATGGAAGATACGGGACGCCAAGAAAGAGGAGACCCGCAAGAACATGTTGCTGTATATGGACCGCGGCATGGGCAAAAGGCACTTTAATGGAAAGGCAGGAGTCGGGCCGTCAAAGGAACTCCAGGATGAATTCAGGCCAGCGGTGCTTGCGTCAGAGGGGGACGCTGAGACCGAGTGTTCCTGCTGCAGCGAAGCCGGCGCCGTCAGCGAGACGACTCACCCACTAGTCGAGACCGCCCAGTTCTAGATCTGCTAGTACCCCCTCCAATCTAAACCCTTTTCTTCTGATTCAACCACTCGTCTTCACGGGTGCAACTGTTGGTTGCCGGTGTTCTCACCGTTACGGCATTTGCTGTTGCTGATGTGGCGGTAGACGAGCCGTTCGTCGAGGAAGAAGAAGCTCCCGAGTGTTTGAGAGTGTTTTCTGGCGGGAGCGTCGCGTGTTTCGGATCAGCGAGGCCGTCGACTGGAACGATGTAGTTTGCGAGGACTCGGAGGAGAACAGACATAGTGAGAGGGGTGGATCTGGTGAGTCTTGAACAATCGCTACCATTGCAACTCTTACGGGAGATCCATCGATATGATCCAACCGCGGGGTGGCGCCCACTTCGACGAAAATGAAGACGCTCGAGGGCACAAGAGACAGTACTTAGATGCCCTTGTTGTAGTTGAAGCGTTCGATGCGGTTGCCCTGCTTGTCCGTGAGGTGGTGGAACGCACCCTCGATCTGGTGGGCCTCGATCGTACCGTTCTGCGGGAAGAGCGCTACGGCCGCGGGCAGCGCGCCCCAGATGCACAGTGTCACGACCGCTGCAAAAGAAGGCCCGGCACGTTTGATCAGTCCATGGCTACTCTTCCTCCTCTTCTGTCTCTCTCTATCAAAGGGGACGCACTCAGTTCCGTGACGAGTCGCGGGTACCGCGCCTTGGGCATGACGCGAAGCTTCTGCATGGCCTCGATGATGTACGGCGGCAACAGGAGGACTAGCCACATTCATACACGAAGCAGTGAGCGTTTCCTCCACCAAAGAACCAAAGAACCCCTTTTGGCGATTGCGATTCATTCGTACTCGGCATGGGCAGCGCGACGCGCGTGAGAGCGACCTGACCGAGCGAGTGGCGGCCTGCGGCGACCGAGCGGCCGCGCACTTCGCCGTCGTCATCGATAATGTCAATACCCTCACTACACCACAGAAAGCGACAGTGAGCACTAGATGCATGGCAAAGAAAATGCACCCAATTCACTCGTACATGGCCTCGTTGAACCGCATTGAGACGGCGTTGAAGGCACCGGCACTCGCGACGGCGATGAACGGAACCGTCTAGAGTACGGTAAGAAGCGTACGGCATTAGAAGGAAAGAGCCGAAGGAGAAATGCTGTATCGGATCATCGAGACCTTGCGGAGCGTGCTGCGCATGCCGGGCGAGAGCGACTTGGCGGTCTCGACGAGCTTGCCCAGTCCGACGGCGAGCGAGCACGACACGAACGAAGCCGTCGCGTACGACTCTGGAAAACCACCACCACAGCGACATCAGTGAACAGCGGTGCAAGGGCGAAGCGTGGGATACAACAAATCAAGCGACGGACTGAGGATCGTCGAGTTTTCCTGCTCGCCGCTGGCGTTGCGGTTGGCGTAGTTGAAGCCTGCATTGTACGACTGGTTGACCCACTGCCAGAAGATCGTGTTGAAGAGCTACGACCACAGAGGAGACATGAGCCTTACGACAACGTCGCTGGGAGAGGAGTTTCTGTCCCGTACAGTCGGTGGTGCGAGCAGCATGCCGCCGCAGATGGGAATGTTCACCGGCACAAACGACGACATGCGGAAGAATGCCGGCACGATCTCGCCCGTCTGCGGGTGCACCGTCGACTCGTAGACTTCGGCAGATCATAGAGACGTGAGTGAGTCTATTCAACGTGGAGACACCATACAAGACCGCGTACTGTGGCGCGTGTGCCAGAGCGCTTCGTCCGACATGTCGTCGCGCGTGATGCGGCCGTCGCGGAAATCGTCCAGCGTCCTGCGCGCGTCCTCAATCTCCTCTTTCGAGTAAAGCAGCGTCCTACAGTTCCCCCATAGAGTGACCATGTGCTCTCTCAGGACAGCCAGATGCAAACAAGAGCGGAGCTGCTCACCTCGGATCCGTGAGCTCGACAAACTTGCGCCAGCGACCGTAGTAGGTCGACTGGTCGTAGCGCGGCTCATCTGCGGTGTATTAGAATAGTTAGGCGTCAGGAGAATGCTACATGGATGTGGAGCCTCCATAGAGCGCAAGTGATCGCACCAGCGGAGAACGGGGGCACGGCGTCCTCCATGGTGGTCTGCGGGTCGGAGCCGTTGATCGCGGGATGCAAACACGCTCCAAGTCATCGAACATGCGGTGGACCACACCAATCGCTCCTCCTTCAACAACCCACATTGTTTTGTCTGGCAGTGTACGCTCAAAATGTAGCCATGTGGGTGGGGTTTCACGATGAGATACCAGAGGCACACTACTCGTGCCTCGCCCAACGATGGTGCGCACTGTATTCACAGATTCTCTACTACGGGGCAACGCGGGAGAGTCTAATCGCGCTGCAGCGTGAAACCCTTGCCCAGCTCAATGTGCTTGAGCTCGGCGAGCACCTGGTCGCCAGCCAGCATGGGTGGGTACTTCTCCATCGCCTCGGGCGTCGCGAAGTGGCCCAGCGGCTGAAGCGTCTCGTCCGATGCCGTGTGCGAGAACAGCGTCGACGACACGCGCCAGAGGCTCTTGCCGGCGGCCTTGCGTTCCTCGATAGTCTGAAGCGTCGCGTCCGAGACGATGACCTCGTGGAAGCCCGCGACAATGTGGCCGCCCGTGAGGTACTCGATCTGCTTGCCCGCCTGCACAAGCAGACAGCCGTCCGGAATCTTGACTGGCGTGCGCGTGCCGTCGCGCAGCCAGACATAGAGACCCGGGAACCGCGACTTGCCGTGGATCGTCAGCAGGTTCAGATCTACAGGTCCCCATAACCGTCAGCGTATACAGATTCGGAATCAGAGCCCAAGGAATATGAACCGCACCATAGTGGTAGCCAGCAAGCACGTCGTGACGCTGGTTAAAGCGGCCAAAGTTGCTCCCCGTGGGCGCCAGCAAATGCGGCGCATTCTGAATGCGCGTGCTGAGGGCGTCCTTCTCGAGCCCCAAGCCGATGGCCGCCATCTCCACTAGGTCCGTGATGGCCGCGAGCATCTTGCCGCCCCACATGTTCATGGTCTCTTTCCACTCGGGAAAGCTCTTGGGCACGACCGGTTCGGCATTGAGCTCAGCGAACTTGGTGTTCTGTACAGAGTGGAGAGAGAATCACCCGTCAGTTCATTAACGCCCCCCCCACAGCTTTCTCTCCAAGCGTAAGCACACCTTGGGTCGCTCGCCCATGCGCCAGAAGAAGCGGCTCTTCTTGTCCAGCTCGGGTGGACACAGCGTGACGGGCGCGTGGTCCTTTTCGAGCTGCTCGGCGCGCGCGCAGTGGTTGCGTGGTCGCTCCTTGAGCTCGGGCGTGACGCCGACCTGGAAATGGAGATCCGGTCGCGCATCTTCCACAAAGTCGGTCGTCTCAAAGTACCGCTCCATCATGTCGATGAACGTCGCATTGTCGGCCTCGGTCGCGCGCGCGTCGCGCAAACAGAGCACGCCGTACTTGACGAGACACTCGGCGACCTGGTCGCACAGCGCCTTGTCGCCCGTCTGCTTGTACTGCTGGATGTCGATTACGGGCAGCTCAATCATGGTGAGGAAAATGCACAGGGGAATGCGGGGTCTGATTGGTGGCGTGCCAGCTTGTTCGCGACTGAGCTCTTGGGTTGGTTCCGTCCGGTGGTGCCCGCGTCTTCGACTTTATCCCCTCGCCACGCATTCACGAGATGAGCATGCAGGAACTGTGAGAAATGATATCACCGCATCTTGTCTTTGAAACCGCCTAGTCGAATTAGTCTGCAAAGGCCTGTGATAACAGATACCCCTCGCTGGCTGATCACATACTGAAACAGGAAATCCTCTTCTGCAACAGTTTCCTCAAAGTCAACCTTAATTCAGTGCAAAAATGACGCGATGGACCGAGTTCTACGTGGCCCCGCCGCAGCGCGCCATCGCGCTGGATGAGCTGGAGAACGCGGCGCTACTGCGTCTGCGCGTGCTGCGAACGCTCGTGGCGGTGCCATCAGTGGGGCGGTTCTTCCGCACTGCGCAAGACTTGCCAGCCGTAGCGCGCGAGGCGCTGGCATTGCTGGACGCGGACGGCGATCTCGACAGCGTCGCTCATTACGCACTGCGACTGGCATTTTGCACGTACGTAAAACCATGTAGAGAATCTGAACTGCCGCGAGTTGAACGGATTTACCTTCCGACCCCTAGGGATCGTGATCGATTGGAATGGCTGGTCGACGCCGAAGCGCGACTGATGGCGTTCCGCCTCCGCTCCCTGTCCCATGACGAGGTGTCGCGGATGCTGCAAGCTAATGGAGACCACTATCGAGCGTACACACGAGAAGAAGTCTGCACACAGTCCCATCCAGCAGCCTCCGAATGGATCCAGCAGGTCGATCGCGGAGCGTCGCCTAGCTTCTACCGTGTACCATTCCAAGAAGCGGCAAGACTCGTCGGACGTCGCCACGTACTGCTCGACCGCGGACACTGCTGGCTTCCCGCAAGCCTGCTCTACCATTTGGGAGTCAACTGCTTCGCAGCATCGCTGCGCAGCCAGCTGACAGCGTTGCACCGATCACTCCCGTCCAAACGACACGAAATGGAGCGGCTCCGTGACGTGATCGACCATATCTACGCCGAGTCCATGCTGATGCAGCAGCTTCCCCAGGCGATCTCTTCTCGAGCACGCAGCAGCTTGATTGTGACACCCGAGAACGTGGATGCGATCGCTGAAAAGCACTTCCCACTGTGCATGAAGCAGCTCCACCGCAAGTTTCGAGAGAACCACCATCTCAAGTTTGACGGCCGTGTGCAATACCGTGTCTTCCTCAAGGGGCTGGGCTTCTCTGTACATGACAGCATTCTCTTGTTCCGTACCGAGTTTACGAAAGTCATTCCAGCGACCAAGTTTGACCGCGAGTACGTGTACCACATCCGCCACAGCTACGGCCTCGAAGGTTCCCGGAAGGACTATGCACCCATGGACTGCCAAAAGATCATTCTGGGGGCAGCGCCACGCCACGGGCAATACCATGGCTGCCCATTCAAGCACTGGGATTCGAGAACGCTGGAAAGTGAGCTGCAACGCATGGGTGTCACACCCAGCCAGGCAGAAGCCATCGCAAGAACCGCCGGTCAAGGGCGCCACGAGAGAGCGTGTGCGTCTCTCTTTGAGATTCTCCACCATCGTCCGTACCAACCTGTGGGTTCGATGGAAGGCGACGCCGCCGTGGGGTCCCACATGCATCCAAACCAGTGGGTCCTCGCGAGTGTGCAAGCAATGGATCTTTCGTAGCGATGTCAGGTGGCTACAGAACACATGCACCACGATACGAACGGGTTAGGAACTGATAGGGAGCTCTTCAGCAGCGGTGGCCATTCGTCAACCCATCGCCGACACCCTCAACATGGAGAGCGAGGCCGCCGCGCTCTCCACGACCACCGCCGCGCCATCGGCAGTTGCGGTCCCCGCGCTGGACAAAAACGTCGACAAGGCGACTCTGCTAGCGATTTTGGACCAACTGCGGGCTTCTGTGGGCGATGGTACGTCCCTGTAACGTGGTCTTGAACGTGTATCATTGCCGTGTAGCTGACTTGTTATCTATTGTTCCAGTCGCCGTGGACGGCGCGATCGCCACGGTGCTGAGCAAGCCACTCGGCTTTGAGCCGACCAACCGCCAGCCCAAGAAGAAGCAGCGCAAGAACGCACGGCCACCGCGCGAGTTCCAGTTTGACAACTATGCGCAGCGGTACGTCGCCATCAAGTTTCTCTACATTGGAGAAAAGTACGACGGGCTCGCGCGGCAGGACCACACGGACGAGACCGTGGAGCACTATCTCTTCCGCACGCTCATCCACACGAAGCTCATCAAGGACATTGCAAGCTGTGGGTACACGCGGTGCGGCCGCACGGACAAGGGCGTGAGTGCGTTTGGCCAAGTCATCAGTCTGAAAGTGCGTTCCAGCCTCCCGGCGAATGCCACGCTAGTGGACCACGCCACGATCGACGAAGTGCAGCCAAACCAGCACTTCCGCGTGCGCATGCCCAACGGCGACATCCGCACGATCAAGGAAATCGACTACCCCATGCACCTCACGCGCGCACTGCCCGCCGACATTCGCGTCTACGCCGTCGTGCCGTGCGCGCCGACCTTTAGCGCGCGCTTTGACTGCGTCGCGCGCATGTACCGGTACTTCTTCCTGCGCAAGCAACTGGACATTGACGCCATGCGACGCGCGGCCCAGAAGCTCGTGGGCTGCCACGACTTCCGGAATTTTTGCCGCATTGACACGAGCAACGAAACGTTCGTGCGCGCGATCCAGTCGTTTGAGATTCACCAGTGCGACGACCACGAGACGGCGGACCCGGCGCAGCAAATGTTCCGCTTTGAGATTGTGGGCAAGGCCTTTCTGTGGCACCAAGTGCGCTGCATGGTGGCCATTCTGTTTGTGGTCGGCGCGGGCAAAGAGTCGCCCGAGACGGTGGACCGCCTGCTCGACATTGACGCGACGCCTCGCAAGCCACAGTACGACATGGCTGCCGACGGCCCGCTCTGTCTGCAGGACTGCATGTACGACTCGCTGGCGTTTGCCTACTCGCCGCTCGCGCTCCACCACGTCTACGACGATCTCTACGGGATGTGGGAACAGGCAGCGATCAAGACGGCCATGCTGCGAAGCGATCTGGATATGCTCCAGAATTTGTCCGTTGACCCGAAACTCGTGGTCCAGGAACTCGATCATTTCGCCCCACGGCTGGAGCAGTTGCTAGAAGAAGGCGGACTCATGACGCAGCCTCACGTGGCCTGGAAGCACGTGCATCCGCTGCGTGCGCTGTCGTCCAAAGCGAGATATTTCCCACTGTTTTCCCGCAACACGGGCCACTCGGTGCAAGAAGCTAAGGACCAAATGGCCGACCGCAAGCGTCGCCGCCTGGAGAGAGAGGCCAGCGAAGGGACTGCGTCGTCCACGACCGAAGACGCCGAGCCGTAGCGTTGGAAGGTGAAGGATAAATACGTGTATATAGAGGCATATGCAATACTTAGGTATAAAAAGGATGCAGATAGGCAGGAATAAGTTACGCCGTCGACGCCCCACAGAAGATCGCGGCGGCTAAATATGAAGACCCTTCACGGTGGGTGGAGGGGGGATGGAGGGGCTTTTTTGCCGTACGTAGGGAAGAGGGCCTCCGACGGGTCGAGGGGCGTCCGGGGTTGGTAGTACCGTAGTAGTAGTAGTCTCAGGAATGGGGGGAGAGGTGCTGCAACAGCTTAAATAGGAATACACATCCGATGGAGCTTGAGAGGTGTGATGGTGGAAAGAGGACGACGGGGGGCGGGACACGGCACAGCAAACAGAGAAGGAGACAGTAATAGAGACAGCTCACTCCCGCAGCGAGGACGAGGCGGCTCCGTCGTGCTTGTCAGTCTCCTCCTCGGCGGCTTCTTCTTCAATGGCGACCACGGTCTGGTTAAAGCAGACCACAATGGCGCTCACGTTGTCGGTCGAGCCAATGCTGATGGCGTACGACACGAGCTCTTCGCTGGCGTGCTGGACTTCGCCATGGAGCGCGAGCTTGGCGCGCACAAAGTCGACGACCTGCTGCGGCTCCATGACTTCGAACAGGCCGTCGCAGCCGAGCACCATGAACTCGTCGTCCTGCTCGAGCGTAAACTCGACTAGATCGGGCACGGCCGAGACCAGGTCGCCGTTGAACTTCTTCCTGTACTCGCCGCGCGACGTCTTGAAATCATTGTCGCCAAAGGCCCGCGAGACGCTGAGCAGTCCAAAGATGCGGCCCTTGACGACCACGCCCTTGGCGGCCAAGATGCGCTCCTTCTCCGACTCGTCGTCGGGCGAGTGGATCGCCGACAGCGCGCGCGCGACGCCATTGGTCGAAAGCACGGCCTGCGAGTCGCCGACGCACGCGACGAGTGCGCGGCGACCCTTCACGAGAAGCGAGAGGGCCGTCGAGCCACTTTCCAACTGCTTTTGGTAAATGAGATCGTCGGTGCTAGCGAACGCGTCGGCGATGGCGCCGGTCATGTCGCCGTCCATCTTGTCGAGGCGGTCAAAGACGGCCATGTGGAGGTGGTTGGCCAAGTGGTCGGCGACCGTCGTGCCGCCGTGGCCGTCGTAAATGCCGAAGTACGCGACTGTGTCATCGCCCGTGCCGCGCGCGACACAGATCTTGCGGTCTTCATTCAGCTTGCGCATGCCCTTGTCCGAGTACGCGCCGTACGTGAGCTGCAGCGCCGCGACACACTGGTCTTTCGGACCTCGCACGACCTGCGTGCGCTCCGTGTCGCTCGCTGTCGTCGCGGTGGAGAAGACGCTGCCGGAGGCACTCACCGGACTGCACGATGCGTTCTTGCTGTTGGCGGACCTGGAGCTGGAACTCGTGTGATGGTGGGGGTGGAACGACGGCGACGTGTGCGAGTGGGGTACTTCAACCTGCGAGGCTTCGAGCACCATGCCTCGCTCGCCAAAGATGCTGAACACGTCGCGATGGCCGCTCCCGCTGAGCGGCGGCGACGCCCTGTGGTGGACGCTGCGCGCGACCCGCGACGTTGAGCCAGCGACCATGAGCGGCGCGGCGTCTTGGAGCGACTGGGACTGGGACGCCGATAGGCCGGCCGAGCGTCCATCGCGCGGGTGCAGAACCATACTGTCGGGCGCATTCCCCGACTGCGTGCAGCCCATGTACCTCTTGGGGGCTAGCGGAGGAATAGCGGTCGATGATGACGTCGACGACGAGCTTCGTGTAGAACGGTTCTGCAAAGGCGAAAGAACATCCATTTCGAATATGGCAAGCCGAGAACAAAAAAGAATAAAAGAAATGCGTGAGACTCAGGACGCCCAAGACGAGATGGCAAAAAAAAAAAAAAACGTACCCGTGAAAAGCAGAAACCAAATAAATCTGTGTCGAAAATATCCAGCAGTTGCCTTGGGGTGAAGGCGAAGGATAAGACGACGAGGGCGGAGGTGGCGGCTGATTTGGTGTCGCGTATTGAGTGGAGAGTCTGTGTCAAGTTCAATTCTGTTCCCACAAATCGATTCCGATTGTGACTCGTGAACAACAGCACAGAAGACGAAAGGATCCCTGTCAGCGTCGGGATTCTCTGGATTCGGGATTGCGCGGTTCTCTCTCCCCGTGGACCGTCGAGAAAAGAATCGAGAAAAGAATAACGGCTTGAAGGATGGCGCAGCGTGCGCGTGTGTAGGTGCCTGGGTTGGCAGGGCGCTTCCAAGTTGGAAAATGTGCTCGTGCGATCAGTGGTGCGAGTGTGGAGTGGGGTTGTGATTTTGAGCGACTTGGACGGCGCCGAGGGGTGGGTGGGGATGGACCAAAAACCTGCGAAATCGCTGCCACACACAAACATTTAGAAAAAAGTGCAGGAGCTGTCAACGAAAGCCCCAACCCGCCTTGGCGTAACTGCACCAACAGTACGCCATAGCCCTAGGCCTATCCGGTGCAGTTGCCTCGTCGAGAAACTGCTGCCAGAAGACAGACGTAGGCACTGATTGGTTCAGGCAGCTTGCCCCCTTCGCTTTGGTCTGACTCAATTCAAAAGGGCATCATTTCATTTGCAGGTGCAAGTGTCACAGGCTTGCCTGACTCCGCAATACACTCTCTACCCTGAAATGGCACGTTCCCTCCCCGCGCGAAAAGGCGCGAGCTGGCGTTAACAGCGGTGAATCCAGCTGAAACCCCACAAGAACTCGCTTTTTAGAAAATATCCAAGTGTGGTCCACATACTTGCACAAAGTGTTCAGCCAGCACCTGTCACGTCTTCACGAGGTGTGAAAGAGAAATGTGAAAATTCAGCAGCTTCCTGGCTTGCACCACGGTCTGCAGGAGGCAGTTGCGGTTCAGATGCAAAAGTGTCCACCGAACTCTCGCTGATTGTCACTGGAAGCCTACTGTAGTTGCGTGGAACCGCGTCCTTCGGCCATTGGCGTTGTTGGGTGCTGTGAAGTCTCCCTCTTGTGAATGGCAGAAACCAATTTTCCACTCAGACCGTGTGTTGAATCAACACTGTTGATCATTCGAACTGAACGTTTTACGAGCCAAGCTTTGCTGAAAGTGTAGCTACAGAACTGGACTGCTCCGTCCAGTCCAACGGGACTTGTCGCGGACAGGGACAGTAATTTGTGGCCCGCCACGTGCTCCTTGGTGGACATTGTGACATAGAGTACATACTGTACCCTCGATATTCATTTGCACAGTTCTTCTCTCCACCAAGAGAAATCTGGTTTCCATAAAGTAAACATCCCGCACTTGGCAGGATTGCCATCTGGTGTTCGTGGAAAACGAAAATGAACTCTGAAAAGAGCACGTGAGCCAAATCAAATCAAATTTGAAACTATTATATTATGGGAGCGCCATCACGTGCGACCTTGAAGTTTGATGGATGACCCGCGTGTTCTTGTCCATTACCCTCCACTGTTTCACATGGCAGCCGCCATGTGAGACGCTTGCTGTTTTACTTGCTGTGCGCACATGGAAAGGCAACTTCAACGCGTATATAGCGTTGATACAGTGATAGAGCCACTGTGATACTGTACAGCACGTATGGATCCATAGAGTGGTTGGGGCTTCCTGCTCCACCAGCGTCAGCGGACGTAATTGTATAGGAGTGCTTTGCGGGCCAAACCTACACTTGCGTCAGTGCAATAATGTAGTTCAACTTGCGAAGGCGCGAAACGCAGTGTTGACTGTCACCTTTGTAGGTAGGTTGAAGATCTTTCAGCTTCCATGTGAATCCTCCACTTTGGCACTCCTAACAGCCAATACTCACATCTATATGTCAAGAGCGGGGGGTACCTGACCTAAAACCGTTCATAATAAAAGGGCGCCGCTCTTGAGATATCGAGCACGACATCCACCCTAATAGAACTCCCACTCAGAATGAAGTCACTAATGTCACTGT
>JAADVZ010000695.1:0-17200 GCA_023335925.1 Pythium phragmitis | reverse complement strand
AGTCGCTCGCTTTGGGAGGCAAAGAAGCGCGTTCCAACCGCCAGTCGGAGGCCGAGCTCAGTCGGTTTGTTGGCCGCAGTGTATTCAGCTGGATTCGTCTCATTTTTGCTCGCCAGCCCGACGCTGAGATGATCTTTGTCGGGACTAAAGCTGACATGCTGAAGGACAGCAAGCAATTAAAGGAGGTGAAGCAGGACCTTCAAATTCGCTTGAGCACATGGAAACGACGGCTCGACAACGAGATCAATGCACAGCACAGCTGCGACGACTCCCAACAGCCTGTGCTCCTTAACGGTTTTGGAGACGTGCTGCATTCGGCTAAGCTTGCTGAAAAGCTCAAGATGCAGGTGGCCAAGTTGCTAACTAGCGAGTGGCTCGTCGTGAGCACGATTGATGAGAATGCCGTTGACCAGGCGTGGGACGCTCTCGCTGATCGGATCACGACAAGCGATCGCTGCTTTGTCATGCCCGATATGCACGCGCGTGTTCTCAAGGCCATTCGAACCAAGAAAGCGGACGCGGTCAAACGTCTCAATGGAAAGGAACGCGTCGAGAACTCCGCCATCCCTGTGCACGCACTGTGCAAGATGCTGATGAACGAGCTTGACGGTCTGGAGAGCGACGAGTGTATCCACATTCTCCACACACTGCACGAGATGGGCGACGTCCTTTTTTTCGAGGACGCCCACGTCGGTCCGCTCCAAGATATCGTCATTGTCGACCCTCTGCTAGTACTTGATCTCGTGAGGGAGGTCATTAACCACGAGCAAATGGGTGGTCATGGAGTCGTCGCCGGCGACGGAAGAGTTGCCCACGAGCTGCTGATGAAGTGCCACTTGTGGAAAGACATGGATCGTGAACTCGTGTACGCATTTAAGCTGCTGCTTCTGCACTACCAAGTGGCGTATCCGTCGGACGGTACAACAATGGACTGGGACTCGGATCTCATCGTTCCTTCCTACTGGAAGACCCAAAAAGATCACTCCAAGCCGCTGCTGGAACAAAAGTCGTCCATCCAGCAGCGCGGTCTCGAGGCGTCCGTGTACTTGTGTTGGGACTATGACGTGTCAGCCGAAGTCTCCGATACGTTGTTTGAGCAATTCGCAGTGGCAAGCCACACGCCGCTCTTTAAGCGTCGCGCGTGGCAAAACTGCATCGAATCTTTTGTCAAAGGAGAGTTCGCGTCGCGTCTCGAGTTGTCCCCAGGGCCGATGAATTTCGATGTCATTCGGATTGAAGTCGCAGCCGAGGACGACACGACAGCCTGGCGGTTCGTGCGCTTCTACGTCATGGCCATGGAGACCGTACTTGATCGATACCCGGGCCTACTTGTGTCGCGGTATATTGTTGATGTCAATGGCAAGGAACACAAGCGTCATCGTGTGAATCTCGCGGCTCGAACAATCGGAGATGCCCTTCGGTTGGACAACGACGAAGCGTCCATGCGCGTGGAGATGCAGTGGATGCCACCCGACTTTAGCTGGTTCATCGAGCGTGCGTGGAAAGATGCGGGTATGCTGCAGCGCCTCCGAACCCGCGAGCTCGTTCGCCAAACCGTGGACAAGCTGGACGTACTTCGGCGCTTGGTCGTCTCGAGCGACAAGCGCCGTCGCTATCCAGCGCTATGGACGTTGGCATTCGACGAGACGGAGAAGACAATCACGTTGAAAATGATGAGTGATCTGTCCGGTATCTGCTTCCACGTTCCAATCGAGGTCAAGGTTCCACCGGCGTTCCTTGCGGAATACGGCACATGGTTAAAGGTACGCTCCTTGTTGGAGTATGCTGACAGATACTTTTATTCTCAGTCGCACCAATTGACCGTTTTATTATTGCCAGCACGGACTCTCGATCTGCTCTAATGTCGTTCCGAAGCTGCTATTCCTTCCGATTCTTCAGAAGGTGTTTGACGCGGCCCAGCCAGGTAAAACCTATCGCTGCAACGATTGATCCCACTTCGGTCTCACAGATAGCATCGTAAACCTTGCACAGTCGTGACCACACAAGTGGAGCGCGCGCAGCGAGTGCACAACCTGATCGACAGCGTCGACCTCACGTCGAGCAGATCTTTCGAGAGTTCGGACCGGAAGCTACCACCCGGTGTGGCCGTGTTAATGCTCCAACAGCTATTGAAGCTTCACGACGAGTCGTTTGACGAACTCTTGATCTCCGAAGTCAGCAATCTGGAATGTGCAGCTACGACAGACGACGGCTGTTACGTGTGGGCGCATCGCCATGAAATCCTCGAGCTCAAGGGCAAACTTGAGCTGTGCGATCCTACCTCCTTACTGCCGCCTTCACCATCGAGAGCATCACCGTCGCCGTCGGCACTTGCACTGCGTCTGGCCATCAAGGGGATCAAGGGCCTGGCCGCATGGGATTGGCGACAGGTCTACTGCACGTGGCAACTGCACTATGGCGAGAATGCGACCGCTATCGCATCGGGCCAAACGTGTGAACACAAGGACTCGACCATCGAACCAGTGTGGAGTGATGCGGCATTCGAATTGTCGTGCGTGGCATCAGCTGCGATGCTGCGCGAGTGTCGGCTGGTGGTGCACGTGAAGCGACCCAGTCGGTTCTTGGGGACCACCAAGTACGTGGTTTCTCCCTGTTATCGGTGGTTGACGAAGTTTAACCGCAGAACTCGTTCGTAGGACGGTGGGCGAAGGCACAGTGTGGCTGCGCGACTTTGTCGCCCAGAATTCGGCCTCGAGCTTTCGCTGTGATCCCATCAACGTGCCGCTTGACTCCGCGACACCATCTCGACGGTATGCTTCCTGTGAGCTCACCACTGTCTAGTTATTACCCACAAGGCTCGACAGCGTAAAGAACAAGCATCAGTGGCAAAGGTTGCAGTCACGTGATATGTCTCACACAATGAGACCTCGACTAAAATTGACGTCATCAGCCATCCAAATTGGAAGTTTGCATTTGTGAGTGGCCATAATTCGCAATCGTCTGTGGGACGTTTCAGTCGAAGTTCAGTACTGTTGCACGGTTTTACTAGCAGTCTTCAACCGTGCCCCTACAACTTGTAGATGACGAAAATTAGGTTGTGGGTGGTGAAACAAAGTCAACTTGTAGATGACAAAAATTAGGTTGTGGGTGGTGAAAACGAAGGAGATGAAGAAGTGAAAATCCTAAAATTCCGGATTCACAGCGGATGCTTTTTTCGTCGCGGTCAAAAATTCATCATCCACAATCTCATCAAACAAAGCCAGCAGCACACCTGACCGATGATGATTTTGGTCTCTGGTCTGTCTGGTAGATATCTGATTCCATTACGACTGAGTCTGAAAAATATATCAACGTTGAGGATTGGTCGAAATAAAGCAGTATGGGTGATTTTCATTGGCTTTAATTCGATCGTGAAAATTACAATTGGTCAAAATTGTTGATTGTGGATGATGTCTCCATTAACCCAATCCCTACATTCCACTGTCGCGAAAGCATCAGAAGATGGCTTTTTTCTGTCCTGCTGAGCGCTTCGACGTACAGCAACGGGGCAGAGACTCGGCCAGTTTTTGGAACCCACAATGAGCGCCGCAACCTCATTCCCATTCTGCACCCTTCCGCGCGCGTCTGGGCTTCTCTCGGCGTGCATTTAGGAAACTGCGCTGCTGCAAGTAAGTTCACCATGGGCCAGAGCGTGTCGGCCGACGACAAGCACAAGCCGCTGATCATCCAGCGCCAGTTTGAGCCCACGATTTCCCGGCGCTTCATCAAGGACCGCATCGTCTCGATCGAGCTCGAGGACAATTTCTGGACCAAGCCGCGCGCCCAAGAAGTGGAGATCAAGGACAAGCGCTCGGGCCAAGTGCTCTTCCGCTTGCCGCCACAGGATGGCAACCCGGCGACCAAGCACGAGCGCCACCAGTTGCTCGACGCGTTCCGCGTGCCCGTGGTCGGGCTCGAGTGGACCAACCAGAAGCCCACGCTCGCGCAGTACGTCATCACGCCCGGCGGCGCGAACGCCAACAACGACGTGCTGTACCAGTTCGAAACGCAGATCAATCCCTTCTTTTACCCGCTCGAGCTCGTGGTCAACAAGGAGTCGCCCGACGCCTGCGTCAAGCTCTACGTCATCGGCCGCTGGCTCGCGCGCCGCACGGTGGTCGGCATTCGCCGCGGTGAAGAGGGCAACATCTACAAGATTGCTGAGTTCAACGCCGTGGGCAGTGTCACGAACCCGTTCTACCGCGTCGACATTGCGCCGGGCGTCGACATTGCTCTCATGCTCATGTTTGCCGCCGCCATGGACGAGCAGTCGCGGCTCCACGAGACCGGCTCGGACCGCACGGCGCTGCGCAGCGAGATCAAGCGTGAGCAGCGGCTCCTACGCCAGCGTGCGCAGCAGCAGCAGCAGCAGCTTCTGCAAGAGCCGCCACTCACTGTCGGGGCGATTGCTGCCGACGCACCGCCGCCACGATCGACGGCGACCACGATCACGTCCGTGCCGATCTCGTCCAAGCCCAATTCCTCGTGAGTTGTTGCATCGAGCGAAGGGCGGTTAGTATTGAAAGAAGAGATGTATTCCTCTGTGGGAGTGCTATCATTAGATTTTCCTGGGCTCCGTCAGAGAGCTCAAGCATAGGTGTGGAAGGAAGGAATGCATGTATCTATTAGCTCCTGTTGGAGTCTGTCGTGGGGGTCTGAAGGGACTGAACGAACGTGGTGGTTTTCTCATGTGGTCAATTGAACTGTGACAAAACGAGACAGTGCTGTGCCCCCACCGAGTGGAATCTGGACCGTGAGTGGGTCAGTCCGTGCGTCCATTGCCTTCTGGGCAGGTAGTACGTCGCCCAGTTGAACGGCGCCTTCCGCGATCACTCTAAGCACGATGTACAACATAGTGAGGTATGAGACTCAGGTGATGATTGAAGGCTATTGCTCGGTGTACGTACTTGACGATGCCGAGACAGCGACTCGGTCGCTTCACGCGAACGACGAGCGTGCACTCGCGCAGCATCGCCTCGGAGGAAACGCCCGCCACGACAAACTCGATCGCGGGCCACGAAGGAGCGACCGACGCGTCGGCATGGTGAGGTGTCGAGCTGGCAGCGAGTGGTGACGCACCCGACGGAGGGTGCAGCAACTGCCACTTGCAGTACACTCGGCGCCAATCCCACGCACTCAGTCCGGTAATTGACGCCACGCTCAAGCGCAACCGAAGCGACGAGTCTTCACTTGGTAATGACGTGGCAGTCGAGCTGATCGTGGTTTCAGTCGACACGATTGATGTTGACGATAGCGTGCGTTTAAGAGGTGCTGCCACGTCCTCTGGATCGCACGGTGTCAGCGTATCACTGAGTGCCATGATCTCCTGGCGACTGGCCCAGACAAAGTGACCGTCCTGAGTCGCTGCACACTGTAGCTTGGCAAGATCCGAGATGGAGAGCTCGTCAAACGAACTGTCGTGCAATTTTAGCAGATCGCGCAGCAGTGCAACGGCACCACGCGGCGAAAGTCTTCCGCTTTTCCCGATTGAGTGCCTGGCCCCGTCATTCTCCGATAGATCCAGCTTGTCAATGAGGTTGTACACTGTTTTGGCTCGTGCCACTTGACTGTCAAGCACTGAGGCACACACACACAGAACGTCTCCCGTTAGAGCCATTGAAAGACGAGACGCACATCTGCCTCGCCAAACGAACCTGGAGCGACGGCGCCGATCACCTTTTGAACGATCCCGAGCGAGACGATCTCAGGAACCACGTTTGACAGGATAGACAGTCCATGCTGAAGCAGACTCCCATGCGTGGCAAAAAATGATGGAGGTAGCGCGATCTCGATTGGAGCGTGGAAACAATCGCCCGACAAGTCGCTCAGCATCTTGACAACCGCCTTGCGGTTCTCCCTGTCGTACTGAAGCGTCCACAGCGCTGGGTACCGGCGTCGCGTGTCGTCGGCGATGACCAGCTTTTGAAGCACTTCGACTTTGTTAACGGCTTCACGAACGAGCTCTTGGGTGCGCAGCTGCTGGAGCGCACCGGATTGTCGCCAGGCCTTTTCGATGAACCAGTGCATATCTTGCGGAAGCCACGGCATGCTCTCGCGGGCCGACGACTCGTCTTTACCCATCCAGAGCGCGTCCTCGAGGATCTGGACCGCAGCACTCAGTCGATGGCGCGTCACGCCGTCAGCAGCGTCGACGATATAGCGCGAGATGACGAGGCCAGCGTAATTGTCGAGCACGGTCTCGATCGCCATGACGTAATACCGCAAGTAATTCCACCCCACGACGGCGTCCGAGACGGCCACTTCGATTCGAATCACGTCTCGAGACGAGGAGCCACTGGGCGATAACGTAATGAGAGCCGCGCAGTCGCCTTCCACAAACGCCTCGATGCAATTGGGCTGCACCCTACGCCTTAACAGGGAGCTGTAACTCTGCACGGCAAACTGCTCAAAGATCGTATCGGAGACCTCGGACGACAGCTCGTACTCCCAGCAAAAGTGAGAGGCACTCGCGACACCGTGCCGCTTGATCATGGAGCTCTCCGGTGTGAGTCGTAACGGGTGAGGCTGATCTTCTTGAAGAGCCTTCCAGTACGTCGGGATAATAAGGTCCGAGTCCCAGTCCATGTCCGCGTTGTCTGCCGGGTACGCCAGCTGAAAGTACTGGAGAAGCTGCTTAAACGCGAACGTGAGCTCTTCATCAAAGTCTCTCCACAGGTGGAGTTCTTGCAACAACGCGTGGGTTATGCGGCCTTCCTGGATGAACGGCGCTGGCATCTTGTCGTTCCTCAGCACGTGCTCGTGGGTGATGACTTCGCGTACAAAGTCGAGTACGAGCGTGGGGTCCAGGATCACACTGTCTTTGAGCACACCGGACGCTTCATGCTGGTACCACAAGAGATCACCTAGATCGTGGAGCGTCTCGAGGATGGCGCGGCAGTCCTCAAAGGTCAGATCGTGGATCTCCTCCACAAGGTCCTTGTAGAGCGCTCGCATGGGGATGATCGTATTCGCGACCCGATCCGTTGTATCCATGCGTCGCGCCTGGTCACATCGCTGTCGGATCGCGTCGAGCACTCTTGTGTAAATCAATGGCATGGCGAAGCTCCGGCCACTGGAGGAGATGGTGTCTTCCAACTTCTCCAGCGCTTGCGTGATGGACGTCGGGTCGGCACTGCTTACTTTCAGCCAGTCCTTGGAGAACAGACGCGTGACTGCCGACTTTAACGCGTCGATCTGCGAGCTTTCTTCCGTCGTCTCCAAGCCCATGCTCGCGGTGAACTCATGGTCAATCTCCTCGACAAAAACCTTGGTCCACTGTTGCAGACGCCCGTACAGATCGCGCCAGAGGAAATCGGCTTGCTTCTCGCTCTTCATCTTGTCCATCTTCGTGCCGACGACCACAAACTCGGCGTCTGCCTGGCGAGAGATGATGGCACGCACCCAGCGAAAGACGTTGGCACGCAAGAATCTCATCATAAAGTGCTCGGCCTCACGACTGTTCCCGAGAGCTTCCGATTCGTGGAAGGCCTGCGCGTACTTTTCGAGATCCACGCACAGTAAATACAGCGTGCGCTTGGAAAAGAACATGGAGTGGGCGACTTGGTACTCGTCTTGGCCGGCAAAATCCCAGAACGTGACCTCGTGCTGCTTTTGGGTCGCGCCGTCGTCCTGAACGAACGAGTGGGCAAACAAGTCGATACCGATCGTGCGGTCGTCGACATCCACGAGCGTCGACTCTCGAGAGGTCATAGACTTGACAAGGCTGGTCTTGCCCCACTGGCTGGGCCCGACCACGCAAATCTTGCGGCGCAGCATGAGCTGCTCCACCCCGGATTGCTCGACGGCTGCCACATACGTCTGGACCGAGTCTTCGCCTCGTACGATCACCTCGATCGGGATCTCCACCAGTTTGCTTGGATCCTTTGTGACCTGCCGGGACCAGTGCGTGACACAGGCTCTGAATCCTGCCTGCCACCGCATTGTCCTAAACTTGGGCGAGTTGTTACAGTCCACGCCGTCGGCATCTTCATCCACATGCTCCTTCCTGTGGCGCCCCATGGAAGCTGCAAGCTCTCGCTCACAGGAAGGGTCCCACGTCGCGCCATGGCTCGCGAGCGCGAGGACGACCGGGTACACTTGGTGGCACTTTTTTCGGAACCCCCACAGCGCACGATGGAGAGCCGTTCGTCCTTGCTGTAGACAGTGCAAAGAGTCTGATGAGTACACAGTCTCAACCAAACAGACGGGCCGAAGGTGTGTTGCTCACCTTGTCGGTCGCAGTGAGGTCGGCGCCGTGGTCAAGGAGGTAGACGACGAGCTTGCCGTCGTCTCGACTTGCTGCGTCGTGGAGGATCGTCACGCCGTCCTAATTCATATAGGCAGCAATGCTCAGCAAAACGGAGGAATGGCTTGAAAAATGTATGCTGAGCGAACACTCTGCCTTGGTCGCCGTATTCACGTCGGCTCCGTGCTCGACAAAGTACTGCACGAGCGGGAGATGGCCCTCGCGCGCCGCTAGATGGGCGACCGACAGCCCGCGCTGTATTGGATATGACACCGATCAAAGAGTGTCAGAGGCTGTGGACTTTTGACAGAAAGATCGCCCCGTCTCACGCACCGCCGTGGTCGCGTGCATGTCGATGCCTTTCTCCACGACGTACTTGACCACGTCCAGCTGACCTCGCTCGGCTGCAATGTGGGCCACTGAGAGACCGTGCTGTAGACCGGTATGTTCAGAAATGCTCACGCTCTCTCTCTCTCTCTCTCTCCCCCCTCTCTCTCTCTTACTCACCTCCATGGCCGCGCCCACGTCGGCGCCGTGCTCCACAAGACACTGCACCAGTGCCAGCCGCGCGTGGCGCACTGCATAGTGGAGCGGAGTGAATCCGCGCTGTGGATTGAGTCATCGGATTGGTCAGTACACCCCCTCCGTCTGTGTAAAAAGAGACTGATGCAACGCACAGGCATCTTGGCGTCGACCGAGGCGCCCTTGGACAGCAAGTACTGGGCAATCTCGAGCTTGTCGTTCCGCGCCGCGACGTGCAGCGGCGTGCGTCCTTCCTGCGAATCAATTAGTTCAGTAGGCCTTCGTATTCTCCCCTGGGTCTGTGGGGTGTATACCTCGTCAATGCCATTAACGTCGTGGCTTTGAGCGACGAGCGCTGCGACGTCTGCGACCGTCAGCGTCGACGCCGACGCGCATGCCGCGTGGAGCGGCGGCACTGCCCTCGTCATCAGAGATCTGGTGAACCCAAATCCACTGGAGATGTATAGTATATGTATACCTGTGTATACCGATGGTTGATTGGGTCGTGAATACCCTAGTCAAGATACAGTACTATTAGTACGGACCAGTATGGATCGTTTTCTTCTCCCGGATGGGTTTTCAATAGCAGTGAGAGAATACCTCTCGGCTCCTCATCGTTAGAATGCAGGGTGAGTAGCTGAAGCAAGATTATCGTGCATTTGTCGCCCTCCCCATACTTGTGTATACTGTATAGTTGCCGATAATTCTCTAGGGGTGACACTGCCAGGCTCCGCTACGACGCCAAGTGGACGATGGCCGTTCGCGTCGCCACTTCGGTGGAATCCAGCGGCACGTGGATCACGACGACCTCAGTAATCTCTTCTGTCGTTCGCGCGACGAACTCGGCGATCGCCGCTGTCCCTTCTGCGAGACACCTGCCAATTATAATTGAGTTTCGTCAGCACATAAAACCGACTTAAAAACTCCACCCAATGCGATCAAATACGCACTTGACAATGCCCAGACAGCGGCTCGGCCGCTTGATGCGCACGTGAAGTCGGCACTGGCGCAGCATCTCGATCGATTCCACACGCGTGATCGCAAACTCGAGTGCCTCCCATGCGGGCGGCGCCTCATAGTCGCCATGGACTGGCGTCGAGCCGCTGGCCAACGGCGCCGTGGCGTTCGGATGCACGAGCCGCCACTTGCAGTACACCTTGCGCCAGTCCCACGCCGTGAGTCCGTCAATGGCGACAATGCTGAGCCGAAGCCGCAGTGACGCACTGTCCCGGCTCTTGCGCGACGACGTCGACGACGAGTCGGTCGACGTTTGCGACAGCGATCGCTTCATCTGCTTGACGTCTTGGAGATCGCACGGCGTGAGCTTGTCGCCGAGCTCCATGATCTCTCGGCGGTGGGCCCAGACGTAGTGGCCCTCGGCGGTCGCGGCACACTGGAGCTGTGCGAGCTCCGAGATTGTGAGCTCGTCGAACGCGCTGTCGTGGAGCTTGAGCAGATCGCGCAACAGCGCGACGGCGCCGCGCGGTGACAGCTTGCCACTGGCGGCCGGTTCCCGCACGTGGCTCGCCGAGAGGTCTAGATTGTCGATCAGATTGTACAGCGTCTCAGCGCGCTCGATCTGGTTGGTCAACACTGAGATAAAACCCCAAGGGGATAATACACCATGAGTCGGCTATTTCCTTACCATACAAACAGAATGTCCGTCTCACCTGGCGCGACCGTGTTGATGACCTTTTGCATGATGCCGAGCGAGACGATCTCCGGGACGACATTGGACAGAAGAGCCATGCCATGCTGTCAAGAGATCCCACATTCGCAGGTTAGTTTCGTGGGGTATACATCGTATAAGGCGAGAGATTCGTGACGCAACAGACTCACCTGGAGCACACTGCCGTGCTTGGCGGAGAACGACGATGGCACGTCCATCGTGATGGGCTCGTGGAAGCACTCGCCCGACAAATCGCTCAGCATTTTCAGTGTCAGCTTGTGGTGCGTGGCGTCAAACTGGAGCGTCCATAGTGCCGGGTACCGGCGGCGGACCTCGTCGGCGACCACGAGTTTCTTGAGCACGTCCACCTTACTCACGGCTTCACGAACGAGTTCCTTGGTCCGGAGTTCGTGCAACGCACCAGGGTTGAGCCATGCCTTCTCAATGAACCAGTCCATGTCCGGCGGCAACCACGGCATGTCGGCACGCACAGTCGATTCGTCCTTGCCCATCCAGCTCGCGTCCTGGAGCGTCTTCACCGCCTCGCCCAGTCTGTGGCGACGCGACTTGGCGTTGGCCGTGTCCACGATATAACGCGAAATCACGAGCCCTGGGAAATTATCGAGCACCGTCTCGATCGCCATGACATAGTACCGTAGGTACTGCCAGCCGATGGCGGCGTCCGCCACGGCCACTTCAATGCGAATCACGTCGCGAACCGACTCGCGCGCCGTCAGCGTTATGAGCACGGCGCAGTCCCCGTGCACATAGGCCTCGATACACCTGAGGTGGACGCTGCGCTGCAGTAAAGAACTGTAGCTCTGCACGGCAAACTGCTCAAACACCGTCTCGGCGACTTCGGCCGACAGCTCATACTCCCAGCAATAGTGCGACACCGCAGCACTGGCGACGCCGTGGCGCGCCATCATCGTGCGCTGCTTATTCAGGCGGCGCTGCGGCACGCTCGCCTTGTTGACTTTCCAATACGTGGGGACAATGAGGTCTGAGTCCCAGTCCATGTCGTGGTTGTCGGCCGGGTACGCTAACTGGAAGTACTGAAGGAGCTGCTTGAACGCAAACATGAGCTCTTCGTCGAGCTTTTGCCAGAGCGGCAGCTGCTGCAGGAACGCGTGAGTCAGGCGGCCTTCTTCCACGTACGACGCCGGCAAGTGGGCCATGCGTTTCGAGTGTTTGTGCGTGATGACTTCGCGCACCACGTCAAGCACGAGCGTCGGGTCCAGAATGATCGTGTCTTTCATCACGCCGGACGCCTCGTGTTGGTACCACAGTAGGTCGCCCACGTCGTGGAGCGTCTGCAAGATCGTGCGGCACTCGTCGCCACTGAGCTCGTCAATATCACGCATGAGCTCCCGGCTCAGTGCACGCACGGGTGCGATCATGTGGGCGATGCGGCCGGCGCTGCCCATCCGAGCAGCCTTGTCCCGCCGCGACCGCACGGCTTCGAGCACGCGCGTATACTTGATCGGCATTAAGAAGCTGCGGTCGCTCTGTGCGATCTTGGCTTCGAGTGCATCGCGCGCGCGCTGGATCGACGCCGCGTCCGTGCTGCTCACCGTGAGCCAGTCCCTGGCAAAGAGGTGCGACAGCGTCTGTTTCAACGTGTGGTAGTGCGAGGGCTCGTCCGTACCTGCTGCTGCTGCCCTGGAATGGCCCGCTGCAGCCGCCGCGTACTCATGGTCAATCTCGTCGGCGTACAGCTGCGTCCACTCGTGGAGCCGCGCACTGAGATCGCGCCAGAGTAACGCGATCTGCCGTTCACTCTTCATCTTGTCCATTTTCGTGCCGACCACGACAAACTCGGCGTCGGCCTGGCGCGACAGGATCGCGCGCACCCACCGAAAGACATTAGCTCTCAGAAACCGCGCCATGAAATGCTCGGCCTCGCGCGGACTGGTGAGCTTGTCGGCATCGTCGAGCGCGTGCTGGTACCGCTCCAAGTCAATGCAGAGCAGATATAACGTGCGCTTGGAGAAGAACATGGCGTGCGCGACTTGGTACTCGTCCTGGCCGGCAAAGTCCCAGAACGTGACTTCGTGCTGCTTGCTGGTCGCGCCGTCGTCCTGCACGAACGAGTGCGCAAAGAGATCAATGCCGATCGTGCGGTCGTCCACATGGACAAGCGTGGGCTCGAGCGACGTCATCGATTTGACGAGGCTTGTCTTGCCCCACTGGCTGGGCCCGACCACGCAAATCTTGCGGCGCAAGATGAGCTGGTCGGCGCCAGACTTGGCCAAGTCGGCAACGTAGGTCGTGACCGACTCGTCGCCGCGTTCAATGACCTCGACCGGAATGTCCATCGGATGCGCTGCCCCGCCATTGGCCGCGCGTTCCTCATCCCAGTGGCACACGCACGCGCGGACCCCGGCCTGCCAACGGATCGTCTTGGTCTCGAGCGAGTCGCCCTCGCCCTCAGCCGCCTCAAGGGCCCTGCGGTTGCGTTTCAAAATGTCGTCCAACTCGCGTTCACAGGAGGCGTCCCAGCACGCACCGCGCGTCGCCAGCTCGTGGACGATTGGGTACACGCGGCCGCACTTTTTGTTGGCGCCAAAGAGCGCATAATGGAGCGGTGTGCGGCCTTCCTATGTTGCCATCCACATCGAGTGGAGAGAGTTAGCTCATCCCCAATAGTAGAAATCATACTGGGGAGGAGTTACAGTCGCCGCCTCCTACCTTGTCTGTGACATGCACGTCGGCGCCGCGCTCGAGCAGGTACTCGATCACCGCGAGCTGCTCGTGACCCGCGGCATCGTGGAGCAGCGATGCACCGTCCTACAATAGTACAATCAAAACCATGAGCGTCGCTAGAAAGGACGCTTCACAGATCTCACGCGTAATTCCTACCGGCGCCGTGGTGTTGACGTCCGAGCCCTGCTCAATGAAAAACTTGACGACGTCGAGCTTGCCCTCCCGGGCCGCTGTCTGCAGCACCGACACGCTACGCTATAGTATAGAAGAGGTTAGGATGTCTTCCATACCATTACCCAATGGCCGTGCTGAGAAGCAGAAACACATACCCACATGAGCGACTTGATGTCGGCGCCTTTCTTCAGGAGGAACCCCACGACGTCGACGCGGTCTTTCTCGATCGCAATGTGGACGACCGACATGCCGTTCTGTTCCATACGTCAATCCGAAATGAGATACCAGTTCCCCTATGCACCAGTAATCTGTACACACAGAAGCAAGCGCCTCACATCCATGGCGGCGTTGACATCGGCACCGTGGTCCACGAGCCACTCGACGACCTCGAGTCGCGCGTGGCGGGCCGCGTAGTGCAGCGGCGTGAAGCCGTGCTACAGAGATATTACAAGAAAGTCCACAGCGTTAAGAAAGGCCCATACGCTTCAGTGTCAGGCCCTCTATTCAGGATACGTACAGGCATGCGCGCGTTGACCTGGGCGCCCTTCTTCAGTAGGAACTGCACAATGTCGAGCTTGTCGCTGCGCGCCGCGACGTGCAGCGGCGTGCGTCCTTCCTGTGATCATAATAGTATTCCCTCCTTCCTCAATCAGACGTCCGCCCACGTATCGGCAGTGCCCGTAGTAGAAGAACGGTACTCACCGCATCGACGGCGTTGACGTTCCGGCCTTGCGCCACGAGCTTTTGGACGTCCGACAGCGCTCTGGCGGCCGCGTCGTGGAGCGGCGTAGACGCGGGCGGCTTTGCCGCCTGCGTCTTGGCAATCCTGATGGTCTTCTTGCCTTTGCCCATGGCTGGACTGTTGGGTCAGGAGCTTCCTGTGGACTGGCGAGCGGCTGCATCTTGGGTGTCGCGAGTCGCACGGTCTTGCAACAGTGGGATCGCGAAGAACTCTCCTCATGCGGCGTCACTATTAGTGACACTGAGTTCTCAGTACACTATGCGCAGTACATATAGGACCAATACTGTAGCCATCTCTCGTGAGATTGGCTCACATGGTCACGGGCGTGAAGCAAGTGTGAGTATCACTATTATACTGGACTCCCCACTTTCACTCCTCCTAGTGATACGGCTGTTGTGTCGTGCGCCTTTTCTTGGAGAAGCTGTACGGTCGGAGGTGGTGTTTCTTGGACCGTTTGCCGGATGGTGTACTTACTCCCCAGTAGTACTCGTGCGGCCACCAAACTGCCGTCGCGAAAGGCAAAACCAGCGAGCCGAATACGATCAACGGCAACACGCAAATGTCCGCGTTCAGCGGACTGCTGAGCCACCCTGTCGCTGGACTCGCCACGAGCCAACACCAGCCAGCGGAATCCAGCGCACGCCATCCCAGGGCATGAATTTGAAGGCGTCACGACTATACGCATGGCCTGAAGTTCAAGGGAGACGATTGCTAGAATCGAACTGCTCATCAATCCAGGACAACTGAATGTCAGCAGAGTCACAAAGGTAAGAAAATGTGTCAAGACAGCCTTAAAGTTTTGTTGGCATGCAACTGACTCGTGTGGGCGTAAGACAGGGCCACGAGTCAAATTTTCTGGTCAATGAACCAGAGGTGATGGATCATCTTGCGCGAAATGGCTTCAATCTCCACGCTGCGGATGTACGTGCTTACAGAGCATCCCTCCACAGCCCTCCCTATCCATAGTGAACCTGATACATGTTAATTCTATGTGTGCAGACAAACGGTTCAACACTGCTCCACGCTGCTGTGTCGTATGGACGGGCTCGTCAAGTACTTGATCAAGAATGCTCTAGATGTGAATGCTGTCGATGCCGTAAGCTGTGTTTTACTCATGTGATTGCTCATTCCTTGTCCACTGACCAGATCGTGGGCTGTCGAAATGATGGGTCGTTGGACTCAAAACAGCACGGACGAATGGCCCTCCACTTTTTCTCGAATCTATATCGTGTTAACGATAAAAGCAGAGTGCTTGGGATGTTGGAGCTGTTGCTCAAGTCTGGAGCACGCCGGTCAATTCAAGTCCAAGACGAGGTGCGTTCATACCATACTTAATGCTGTCTTCTTCGTATTCCGTAGCTGGGCGGTATTAACTCGCCAGTTGCTGCGGTCAGAACGGTCTCACGCCTTTGCACAGTGCCGCCCAGAGCCACGCTGTCGGCATCGTGATCTGCCCAGCAGCCACTAACGCTCACCGACCTTCACGACAGCCGTCTCATTGTTCACGTGCGCAAGTTCAGTTGCACGCGCAAGCGACTCGGTCGGCTGTTCAACCGTTCGCCACGCTTCTCGTCATGGCTCACTGCAAGAGCGCTGCTTGCCGAAGGATCGGTAGAACTCAACGATGTCCTCATCCGCGATGTGAACAACAGTGGTTCACGCGGCAGCCAGCCATCGACCGAGAACAAACCGTTTGAAATCGTCATCGCCACGGCACGCCCCGCGTCATCCATTGTCGTCCAGTGCCGCCTCACCAGTGCTTACATGCGCTAACGAGTAAGATCCGACTTCTTCTCACTCTCTCTCCGTTCAAGGCTTGAACAGTGCACATGCAATCGAGTTGAAAAGAGAAAGATGGCTGGACCTCCGAATGATAAGCCGTAACGCCGAGTACGCCACCTTGAAGCAGAGACACGGTGAGAGTATCATCCCAAGACAGAAGAGGTCGACTTAAATAGGGTTTACCTCGTCGCGCGTGAAGTTCTAAGTAAGTCCACGAGCGATCAACTCCTGAATGCACACGACTGGCATTTCGGAGTAGATATGTTCAAGATCGGACGATGAGAGTGCTGCATTTATGTTCACTCCGCGCTGGATGAGATAGTCGATGATTTCAAAGCGACTGCCTCGCACCGCGTTGGTCATCATCTCGTTGGCGCACTGCATGCAGTCAGTCTCACAGATATTAGACCAAGCCATACGGTGTAAACAAAGCAAACCGTGGTCGCACCTCCTTGAGGCTCTCACCTCGCTTGATCAGCTCCTCAATGACTTGCGGGGATTTCGCGTACCGAAGAAGCGATTTTCCTTCCTGTTGGTGACCGAGTTCGGCAGAAAGGAGGCAATACACGTAAGCAACGATTGCGCGCAAATATACCAACTCCACGACCTACGTACGCTGTCCATTAGAGAGAAGCCACGCTCGCAGAAGAAATCTAACGTCTCAACGTTTGCGCCGCTGACGACTTCCATCATGCATCGGTCTATTGCGTACGATTCCTGTGAACCGACAGACAATGGTGAGATGAAGCCATTCGTGGTAGTCGATATAATTCAACATGTACCTTGACAGTTGACAGACCCAAGCCACTGGACATAAGACACTCAATAATGGTCGTGTCACCATCAAAGTGATACAGCGCGATGCTCAATAACGACTCGGAGCCAACAAACGAACGAAGCATCAGGTGATTCACGGAGACGCCAGCGTCCACAAGATAGAGCACAATTTCCGGTTCGTTGGCACAGACTGCTGGGTACAATAAAGAGCACCCCCACTGAGACCATCATCAACCAGTGGGGCTATTAGTACAGTCGCATTGTTTCCAACATGGTGAGGCACCTTGGTCTTACCTCATCAACGATGTGAAGATCCATTCCTCTTTTAACCAGCTGCTTGATGAGCTCAAGGCCATATTTGTACCATGCAGCGGCCCGCAGCAACGCCTCTCAACTCTAGCACAATTTATTACTCCCATATCATTCCTGTTGTGTTGCATATCAACCGTAACTTCCGCTGCGCGAGCGGGTCAAGTATGCCGTCCATAAAGTACGTGATGAGTTCAGCGTTCCGATAATACACTGCGAAACTCCCAGGCGTGTCTTCGTTCTATCGCACAATAGTCACGCCTGTGACTATTGT
>JAADVZ010000694.1:0-17239 GCA_023335925.1 Pythium phragmitis | reverse complement strand
CCCCCCCCCCCCCCCCCCCCCAGAAGGCACTTTTCAAGTGGCCCATGGAGCCGAGCATTGCACATTCAACAGGACTGATCCATATCAGATACGGCTTTCTGCCTATTGCCCCATGCTTGTGGCCCACAATACAATTTGGCTGTCACTCGACAAGGAAACAGCACGAAAATGATACGTCACGAATCGTGGGAACACTGATGTCTGATTTCGTAGCGCATTGTATCGTATCTCATAGAAACTTTCTGCTTCCTGTTAAAACCGTGACCAACACTCCCAA
Organism: Pythium phragmitis; assembly: GCA_023335925.1. NCBI lineage: Eukaryota > Oomycota > Peronosporomycetes > Pythiales > Pythiaceae > Pythium > Pythium phragmitis. The sequence continues at coordinate 16,962 of JAADVZ010000694.1, read as the reverse complement.
TCGCGGAACACGAAGTTGTTGAAAGCTCGAATATTGTCTCATGAGCTTCTTCCGCGCACACTACAGTACCGCAGGAACTGGTTGTTTCTCTCCGTTCTCTACCAGCGTCAGGCGAAAAGATCGTATTGGTATTGTATTGTCCTACACGTAGTAAGATAAATGGACTGTGGACGGAGTACAGCATGTCGCTTGGGTGCCCAGAAGGACGAAATGGGTCTCTGCTCATCTCCGTACGAGAGGAATTGGTATGTGTTTGCAGCAGAAAACCGCACAGTGGAAATGGTCATCCAGATGAAGGAAAAGGAATGAGTGGGTCTCGACGATGGGCAAGAATGCGTCAGATTCCGGATCTCGTCCCGATCGAGAGTGCGCGCGGAGCGCAGAGTGACCGATCGCAGCGTTCGTGGAGACGCGGGACTAACGAGACGATATGCAGACACAGGCTCCGCTCACAAGTAGCCAAGGCGCTTCTGCATGTACGTATCAAGCGTCATATACACGCAGAATTGGATGATAGGATTATACAATGGAGACAGACAGCGGCATGTGGTCTCATTATTCATGCCAGTGATAACAGTGTTGTCTATTACGCGCATTAGATATTAATACTGTACACCTAGTAGCTTCAGAAGCAGCAGGCAAGACAGACGCAGTTTGTTTCTCTCGTGTAAGGCCAGGACGAAGTCTTTCGTTTTCTCTGAGAAGGACAGGACAATCCACAACTGCGTGCCTCGTGTCTCGCGCCTCGTGCCTCGTGCGAGTATGCAGTGTTATACAGTGGTATGCAGCACATGCAAGCATGAAGCGGGTGGATCACTGGCGGCCAAGGAGCACCTCACCTCCCGCAGTTGTTTTCTTTTTCCTGGCTTCTTTTTTTCGGTTGGAGGTCTCGCTCACAACGGGTGGGGGGAAATCCAGCGACGCCGCCAAGAAGCGTCTCTTCCCCCACGTTGGTTCCCCTGGCATACATGCAGACTGCAAGATGCAGTACTAGTGGAGCTGAGAGCTCTTGTTGTATGGATATGCAGTCGAGCTCGGAGCTCTTGTCCCGTGGGAAATTGAAAAATGAACCTCTCTTGGACTCTCCTGAGCTCCTGCACATGTCACACGGTTGAGACCTTCCTCCGAAGGTTACAGTGAGTAACCTCTGTGAAGAGGTTACTTTCAGCGTAACCCCGATGTGAGGGTTATGGACGGACCAGTAACTCGGAGGGAAGGCATACCGTAACCTTGGCGCTTCTCGAATCGAGAAGCACATCGAGAATCTGGATGGGTCGATGAAGCGGCCCAGGATTGCTTCACCGAAGCCAGCAATGTGTACAAGGACGCTCGGCCTCTCGACCGAGCGTACAATACACATGATCAGCCAGAAGCAGTCCAAACTGAACAGCTCTTGGCTACAACTACGGCGCGTGGAGCGCCGAGCCACGCACACTCGTGTCGTCCGGCCGTCGGCCTCTCCGAATCGTACACGGTGTGCACACGGTTCGTAGGGTCGAGACCGAGCTGCAGTTGTGACCAGGGCATGGTCTACCGCGTCTCCATGGTGGCCAGCGTGGCAGTCGAGTGGACCGACGTATCTTTCCTAGAAGGCCTTGACCCGCTCGAGCAATCCCATACCGCATTACGTTGAACGTAACGACCGTTACGGTCCAAGATAAACTCCATGGGATCGCTTGCTCCAAATAGGGAGTGTGCCGCTTCCGGAATTTGCCCCGAACAATCAATTCGCCAACGATGTGAAGTCGTTGGGATGAGCCCACAAAGCAAATCGCCCGAAACTCAACACCGCAAGCGTCGTAAACCCCGCAATGATACCACGAGCAGTCCGAGCGACGTACATGGTCTTGGTCTTGGTGCTTTGCGTGGCGCTGGCATCGGCACAAACCCATGTCGTGACCGAGACAGTGCGCGGCACAATCTTTCGAACTCTCAACAGCTACGTCACAGTGGACCAGTACACGCTCCAAGTCACCGAGCCCTCGGCGCTCGTCGAGTTTGATATCCTGTCGATGGAGACGCCCGACAACCGCACGTTCACGGACGTGAACCACGACTGCGACTCGGCGTTTATCGACTCGCAGATCTTTTTATTCTACCGCAACCCAACCACGAATGCGCTCGTGCTTGTCGCGTTCAACGACGACGAAGGAGACGACAACAGCGCCTACTACGGCAGGGGCCGCCGCGACGGCTCGCTCAGCACGCAGGACTCGTACATGGTGCGACGACTCACTGCTGGCACCTACGTTCTCGCTGTGGGCCGATTCCCACTCACGAGTCTGAGTGCGCGTGCCGGGAAATCCACTGACGCAGTCAATTCGTTCTCGCCGTACTCTTGCCAAATGCGACGAGCCAGCTACGGCAATTACCAGCTCACCGTCCGCGTCCAGTCGGCGTCGCCCAGAGGGATCATCACGAGATATGCCAACTCGTACGTTGGAAACAGTTGCGCCAGCTCTGCAGTGACGGCTCAGTGCACGTACAGACTGCCGGGCAACTACCGCAGCGCCATCATGACCAAGTGTCCGTACGATAGAACAGTCGTCTGATCAAGGTTGGCTTGCATCGGGATGGTGCCTCCTCGCATTATAAGGTTAATCGAACGCTCGAACGAGAGAGAGATCTGTGGTTAGTGCATTTGGCAAACCACTAATGCTCAGGCAAGTATCTCACACTGGGACTTGCCTACAACGCATCTCCCTTGGCAAGTCAGTCCAGGCTGGCCCTCTGGTATTTCAACCACACGAAGTGAGGTTGTGAATCTTTGATACCCATGAACAATGCAATTCTGCTGGAGGTGAATGTTGGAATCCGGGTGCACTTCCACGATCCCATCTGACGACAGTGCGGTCGCATTGACCCTGTTAGCGTTCATACAAGCCCAGCAAATAAATTGCCGTGTTCAACAACCCATGCCAATAATTGTGTTCCCGCCATATCAGTGCAATTCGTACCTAATGGAGGCAGTGCATTACTGCTGTGTGATCCAGGGCAAATTTGAGTGTGTAAGGGGATGTTAAGGAGGGGTAGGGGAATTGGGCGGGTTCAACTCCGGTCTATTTCCTGTGTGATACTTCTTAACATCCGTCAACACCCCTATATTCGAACTTGGGTCTTTTGTGGTGGCGGCATGATCATCACTCTTCCCGCGGTTCTCGGTTTCTCGTTTACCTCGGTGGAAGAGTTGACACTAAAGTGCGCCTAAAACAAGGTGCTCTGAGGTGGTCTCGCGCGAGCCGATATTTGCGCGCCACGACAATAGGTTCCGGCCGAATCGCGCAGTACACACTCTCCTTGATCCGTTCTACAAGTCTGTGCGGATCTTGTCTCTCCACGTATCGAATTGACAAAGTTATCTCAAGTCGATCCGAGGCCTTTTGGTACGTTTGAATGAGTTCTTAGTGGTGTATGGGGGAGGTGGTTGGTGGCGCTATTTGAGCGCGGAAGCGGTCAATGTGCGTGGGTTTAGCCATTTCGGTCCCGAATACTTAGTTTGGCTTGATTCGGCTCGGAATTGCGGCTCCTACACATTTTGATGTGGTTGGGAACGCTTCATTAGGGGTTTGTACCAGCAATAATGCTGGGGCATATTTATTTATGCCCGCCACGGAACGCTTCCCCCCGCCTCCCCACCCACATCCACCACCTCGGCGCCTATGGATTGGAATAATCACATACTAATTGCTCCGTTGTGGTGGCCATAGGTTTCTCTAGACGCTGGGGCAATCCACTCTCGCGCTCCCCATCTCGGGTGTTCTTCGGCCGCCCAAGACGCAGTTCTGTCCGAGCTGAAGCTGCCTGCGCCCCATATAGCGCTCATCCGAGACGCCTACAGTCGAGCCGTGAGACTGTAGGTCGGCTTGTTCGTGGGATCGTGGCTTTCTGGCGTCGCTGTTGTATTGCTCATGTCCACGCCATCGCAGCCCATGCCCCCTGCTCCTCAGTTCACTCCCGAAGCCGCACCGACCTCTTCCACACCACAAAAGCCAGACGCAACCACACCGGTGGCTGCCAAAGAGCCAAGCGCGACGGTGAGTTTTTTTTTCTTCTGGAGAAGTATGCCCCACGAGATACCCCAGACGACTCATCTCTTCGCTCCTCCTGAATTTAGACAATGACATCAGCAGAAACAGTAACACCCGCCGCGGCCACTGGCTCGGTGGCCGAGAATACGGGAAGTGCGCCAGCGGCGACGAGTGGGCCATCGCAACCCGCTGAGTCGGTGGCCGCCGCAGCCACACTTACAGAAGTGTCGGCACCAGCGAGCGTAACGGCGCCCTCGACTGTCTCCGCCGCTCCCAGCCCAGCACCACCAGCCACGCTGATCGCCAGTGCTCCTCCTGCCGTCCCAAATATTGCTCCTGCCATTCCGACACCGTCAAATCCGCTCGGCACGACAACGCCGATGGTAACTGCTCAAACGACTCAAGTATCGGTCGGCATCGCCTCTGTCAATGCCGCCTCTACCGCCACGGCCGCACCAACCGCAACTGCTACACCAGTAGCTGCCCCAGCTGCACCAGCAACTCTGACAGCGCCGACAAGTGTGGCTGCCGGTGGTCCCATTCCGATGCCCGCTCAGCTAGGAGCGACGAATACGAGCACTACGTCGATGCCGACCGCCACGCCAGCCCCCGCCACTGCCTCGAGTGCGACTGGAGAATGGCGAGATAAGGACGCTGACCGAAGTGCACGCCAACAAATCGCTCGGATCATGTACGCTTTGCTGACGTTAAATCTTCCCCTGGCTTGCTGGTGCTCATGATATTGATGTTGTCACTGGACCAGCTTGACGCTCATTATGAAGAGCGCAAATCGGCCGGCATCGGTGAATTACAACCCGAGGGAAATCGCTCGGCGACTGGAGCACACACTGTACATGAGTGCGGGGTCGCGAGAAGAGTACAGCAATGTGCATACACTCAAGGCGCGATTGCAGCAAGCGCTGGATAATTCTCGGCGTCGGCAGATGCAACTCCAGCAACAGCAACAGCAACAGCAGCAGCAAGCAGCCAACCAAGCCGGTTCAACGCCCGCTGTGTCCGCAGCAGCTCCAACGCCAACGATATCAGCAGCGATGAACCTCGCGCAGCAACAACAGCTCCAGGCACAGCACCTGCAACAGCAACAACAGCTTCAGCTTTTGCAGCGTCAGCAACAGCAGCAGCTCGCAGCACAATTGCAGGGCCAACGAAATAGCCTCTCGGGTGTCGCGTTTCCCGGTGCCGTGCCCGCAGCGACTGTTCCCGTGACGAGCCAGCCCCTCCAGATGCCGCTCTCGATGCCGTCTTCAATGCCCATGGCATTAGGATCCCCCGGCCTGTCTGTGGGTGCGACATCCACAACGTCTGCTGTGACATCGACGGCTACTTCTGCAGGAAGTTCGATTCTGGACGAATTGGAGCGAGAGGCCGATGAGATGGCCAATGGCATCAGCGACGAACCCCTTTCCATGCCCGAGTCGGAGATGCGCGCCTCCTTCAATGCTCTCGCACCGCCGCTCGGGTTGACGACAGCGAATGCGTTCAACATCACGACATCAAGTGCACCAACGTCGACAGCGTTCAACTCGATGCCTTTGAGTATGCCGCCGGAGATTGGGGGAGGCATGTCCACGGCCCCGACAACGTCGACAGTGGGGTTCATCCCAGCGCCGACGCCGACGATTCCGACAAGCGCTGGTAGTGGTGTCGCGACCACTGCTGGCGCGTCAATGTACCACGGGATGAACCTCACGGCACCGCAGCTTCAGCAAATCCAGCAGTTGCAGCAGATACACCAACTGCGCCGCATGCAGCAGCTCCAGCAGCTCCAGCAACAGCAACAAGTCGCGAACGCCGCTGCAAACATCGGATTGAACGCGACCATTCCTGGTGCTGCTGCAACGGCGGCTCATCTGCAAGCGACCACGAGCGCAGGGCTGGCGGGTGCAGGTGCACCCGTGACATCGGCACCGATGGCCGTGAACTCGGGCGTCATCAGCGGCATGGGTGCATCCCCTGCTGCTGTTGCTGGTGGTGCGCCCGGCATGATGCAGATGAGCGAAGCTGCCATCGCTCAGAAGCGCGAAGAGCTTAAGCGGCGACTGATCCAGCTCAAGCACGCGCGCACGTGCACGGCCGTGGACTGCACGGTCGACTTTTGCGCGCGCACGAAGGCGTTACTGAGCCACGTGTCCCGGTGCGCAAATGCGCAGTGTACAACGATCGGATGCAAGTCGACGAGGCAGCTCCTGTCCCACTTTCGCAAGTGTCGCAACTTGCAGTGTGAAGTGTGTAGCGCCATTCGTCCGCCCATGAACGAAACGGAACAGCAGCTCGTGTTGCGGCGGCAGCAAGAACGCTTGTGTATGCTTCGCCATGCGAGCACGTGCGCGGCGCCGCAGTGCGTGCTGCCGTACTGCGCTGGCATGCGCGTGCTTTGGAAACACATTTGCGAGTGCCACCAGCGGCAGTGTCGCACGGACCACTGCATTTCGTCGCGGTATGTGCTGTCCCATTTCAAGCAATGCAACAAGATGATTTGTGAGGTCTGTGGTCCGGTGCGCAAGGCCATCAAGATTGTTGACTCGTGCAAGGGTAATCTGCCGCAACTGCAAATCGCGGCGAGCCAAGTGCCCGAGGGCGTGCGGAATCTGATCAAGATCATGAACACGATGGTTGGACCGAACGCGATGGCTGCTGCGACTCAACTGGCGGCTCAGCAGGCGGCAGCGGCGGCCGCGAACGGTACGCCAACTCAGCGGCAGAGCGTCCCACCCGGTGGAGCAGTGGCGAATGCCGCCTGGTTAGCGGCCCAGCAAAAGGCTGCTGCGATCAAGCTCGAGGGTGGCCAAGGCGGTGCGGATGCCGGAGCGGATGTGAAGCAAGAAAAGGCAGTCGCGGTTAAGACCGAGTCCAAAGACGGTCTGGCCACACCAAGTGGGGCTGCTGCCGACGCGATGGACGCCAAGAAGAAGGCCATGAAGTTTCAGACCGAGAAAGAAAAGAAACAACGACGAAAAGAGCAGGCCAAGATTGCCAAAGCTCGTGTCCAGGCCAAGCAAGCAGCGGCAGCGGGAGGACCTGGCGTGGTCGATTCGGGCACGGAGCGGTTACCTACCCCGACCGCCGCCGCTGCGGCTGCTGCGAGGACCCAGCTCGCGGTTGCGGCTGCACCGCCGCCGGTGCCCACTGTTCAGCTCAGCAATGGTCTCGTCGTGCGCGGTAGCCAGGCCAAGCTGCGCAGCGACCACGTGTTCAACCAGCAAGACATTTCGTTTTTGGACTCGATGACGCAGTCGCAGCTCGATGAACATATTCGCTCGTTGCGGTTCAACTTTTGCGGATACATTACGCTCACTGAGCTCAAGAACCGACTCATGCCGCTGCTGACAAAGCTCATGGAGAGCGAGTTTGGCTGGGTGTTTAACAATCCGGTCGATCCCGTGCAGTGGAACATTCCCGATTACTTTGACGTCATCAAGTGTCCCATGGATCTCGGTACTATCAAGAAGCGTCTCGAGAACGAACACTATAACAGTGTCGAGACGTTTTCGTCAGACGTGCGGCTGGTGTTTGAGAACTGCATCGCGTACAACAGCAGTACCAACAACTTCAACGTGGCTGCCAAGCAATTGCTCGCCTCATTTGATAAGCAGCTCGCGGCGCTCAAGAGCCAGCTCGAGAAACAGTTATTCAAGCGATGCGAACTGCGCAAAGAAGAAATGTGCCAACTGTGCGGTGGTGACTCGTTCAAGTTTGCGCCGTGTATGCTGTTTTGCAGTGGTCCGTGCACGGGCCGCATCCGTCGCCACACGCATTACTATAGCGACCCACGTGGTGAGCACCACTGGTGTTCGAGCTGCTACAAGCAAATGAAGGACGGACCGATCGACATGTCGTTGCTGCCGCAGTTGTCGGGGCCCCCGCCAGAAGGTGGCGGCGCTGACGTGGCGCTTACCAAGTCGTCGCTGCTCAAGCGCAAGAACAGCGAAGTTGCGGAAGAACCGTGGGTCGAGTGCGACTCGTGTAAGCTCTGGTACCACCAGATCTGCGCGTTGTTTAACGAGCGGAACCACGCGATTTCTGGCGAGCAAGAGCCGTTCGTGTGTCCGATTTGCGTCAAGAAGCAACGCGAGAAAGGCATTAAGCCGAATCTTGAGAACGGACTCAAGGCCAAGCGGTTACCGATCACGCGCATGGCCAAGTTGATTGAAGAGCGCGTGCTTAAGTCGATCCAGCAGGCCCAAGAAGAAGAGGCCACGCGCATGGGCAATCTGGGCAACGCGGATAGCATTGGTTTCAAGGCTGTGGGCGAAGAGCCCAAGTCCGAGACCCAGTTTGGCGTCACAATCCGCGAAGTGTTGAGTGTCGACAAGCAAGTGCAGATCAAACCTAAGATGGGCAAGATCTTGGCCGAGCACTACGGCAAACCCAAGAAAAGTGACGTCAAAACGAGCAATGGAACCCCGGAAAAGGCCAAGTCGCTTAAGCGACAGCGATTGGAGACCAAGAAGAAGAAGAAGGTTGCGGCCGACGCAACCGCCGCCAACGGCAACACACTCCAGTTGACGTACCGCTCGCGGTGTATATGTGTGTTTCAAGAACTCGACGGCGTCGATGTGCTGATCTTCACGCTGTATGTGCAAGAGTACAGCCCCGACTCGCTCGCGCCCAATGCCGGCCGCGTCTACGTGTCGTACTTGGACTCGGTGAATTATTTCCAGCCCAAGAAGTTACGGACGTTGATGCACCAGCAGGTCATGCTAGGCTTTCTCGAGGACTGCCGCGACCGCGGCTTCCATACATGCCACATTTGGTCGTGTCCACCGCTCAAGGGAGACGATTACATTTTCTTTTGCAAGCCGGAAAATCAAAAGATCCCCAAGGCCGCGCGGCTGCGCTCGTGGTACCAGAAGCTGCTGCAAGAAGCCAAGAAAGAAGGCCTCGTGACAACCATTTCCAATTTGTATGCCGAGTACTATATGAAGAAGAAGCCGGCCCATGAGCTGCCGTATTTCGAAGGCGACTATTGGCCGCGGCTCGCGGAAGATTTGATCAAGCAACTTGAAGAAAAGGGCACAACGGGGCCGCGGGAGAAGGCGGCGACGGCGTCGACCGCAGCGGGTGGGGGGTCGAACGCCGGGCCGGATACCGTTTCGGCCTCGGTTTCCAATGTGGGCGATGAAGGGAACGACAATGAGGACGACGATGCCGAGGGTGGTGGGGGTGACGAGGACGAGGACATAAAGATGACCATGGCCATGTCACCTGAAGCCGGGGACGACCAGAACGGTGAAGAGGCAGCGAACGCTGTTGCGACTCCTGCCGCACCGAACTCGACGGGGAAATCCAAGAAGGGCAAGAAGAGCAAGAAGAAGCGAAGCAAAAAGGGCGACCCAGCCGCGACGCGAAGTGGTAGCACGACCAAAACTCGGTCGAAAAAGGGCGTGCTCGGCATCCCCAAGCCGGCGGGCAGTTCGAAAAACGTCGTCAATAACGACCCAATCATGCAAAAGCTCAAGGGGATTTTGGAGCCGCAGAAAGACGACTTCTTCGTCGTGGATTTGCATCCGCGATGCCACAAGTGTCAAGAGCCGATCATCAAGGTGCCGTACTGGGAGCTCAAGACGCTCGACCCGCCTGCGCCAGTGGCTGAGGTCCTAGAGGCCGTCAAGAAGACGCGTGCGTCGTCGTCGAGCTCGCGCAACTCGCCGCCGCGCCACTACCACCACTACTTCTGCAAAGTCTGTATTGAGACCAACAAAACGCAGCTGCAGCACCGCGTCGAAGTGGCCGCGAATATCGCCAAGCGCGCGCGCGAGATTTGCGACAAGATTTTGCCGCTGAATGAAAACAATCTGGCCGTGCAGGTCGCCGATGTCGACATGCAAGAGATCAAGTACGAACTGGTGCTTCAGTATGTGGATCCGACTGCTGACGACGCGGACACGACTGACGCCGCGGAAAGTGCTTCAACGGCTACGACAGCCGAGACGACAGACACGACCGCTGATGGGGACGTGAACATGGAGGTGAAGTCAGAAGCGAATGCCACTGCAGGAGATGGAAGTAGTGAGGCCCTTTCTGCTGCCGCGGACAAGCCGACTGCCGCCGAGTCGAACGGCGAGGCGACATCGACTGAGTCCTCTTCTGCCACGCCTCCCGCTGCTGCGTCGTCTCCTGCCAAGCCCCCGCCGACACCAACGACTGCAATCGTGTCAAAGCAAGAACCCACGAAGGCGAGTATGTCGAAAAAACCCAAGGAGCGCGATCTCGACGACGTGATTATGCCCTGTGAGATTTTCGACACGCGAGAAGCCTTCCTCATGTACTGCCAGAACAACCACTGCCAGTTTGACCAGCTCCGTCGTGCTAAGCACTCGTCAATGATGGTGCTTTATCACCTCTTCAACCAGGGCACGACGGGCTTTACGTTTAGCTGTTCGAGCTGCAAGATCAACTTGCTGAGCGGCAACCGCTGGAACTGCTCCATCTGTCCCGTGTTTAACCTGTGTGACGACTGCAATGCCAAGACCAAACACGAGCACCAGCTGCATTCGTTCAAGATTGTCGCGATCCCACGACCAGGCGTGGACGTTGTGCAGCCGCCGGTTGACCCTCTGACGATCGCACCCGCCGGTGGAGTGGGCGGTGCCGGCAAGCGATTGCAATTGCAGCAAGCGGGAGCAGCGGGCGGCGCGCGCGGCACCAAGCGAGACGCCAACGGCGCCGAGATCAAGCGGGCGAAGAATGCTCTTCCTAGTGTGTCTACACCGGTTGGTGCGAGCGCCGGTGGACCGGGGGTCAAGAAGAACCGCAAGCGAAAGCTCAATACGTCGTCCCCAGTCAAGGAAGGTGTCCACCCGCCAGCTCCTCCTGTGGCTGCCGTGGCGGCTGGAGACGGGGGCGCGACGCCTGCCGCTGCAACGGCGGCGACGACACCGGCGACGACGCCGACCGCTGGCCCTGCCGAGGACGAGGATCCGAGCAAGAAGAAGCCGCGTATTCACAATATCGACCCGGCGCTGCTCGTGCAGCTCGAGCACGCGAGCAGCTGCACGGTCCCGGACTGCACGTTTACGAATTGCAACCGCATGCGTTCCATGCTCAAGCACGGCGCCATGTGCGAGCAGCGGCTCGCGGGCCCGTGTGTGCTGTGCAAGCGGATTGTGGGCTTGCTCTCGGCCCACGCACGGCAGTGCCAAAAGGAGTACACGGAGTGCAAAGTGCCGCGGTGCGCCGACATTCGACGCCACTTCTTGGCGCAACTGCAGCAGCGCCAAGAGCAGATGAACAGGCTCAGGCAGGCGCAGGCCACTGCGGCGGCGAATGGCAATGGCACGCCCGTAGCTGGTGCGGCTGGTGCTGCGGCAGCCCCGGCAGCTATGGCACCAGCTGCCACGGCGACAGCGGCAACGGCACCTAAGACGGAGGATCCCTCGGCCGTGGCAGCGGCGACAACCCCAACGGCATAGACGCTCCAACTGTCAAAGGTGGAAGGTCTGAATGGATGATGGAGACAGTGGAGGCCTCTGTACAAGAGAAAGAGAAAGGTGAGGACATGACAAAAAGCAACCCACTAGTTAGGATAGGAAAAAAGAACCCTGTAGCGTTTGTTGTTGTGAAAGATGAACCATGAACTACTGAAGAACGAATCGTTTACGTAAGTCGCATGGCCACGCCGAGCGCGTTGGCCGGCGTCCACACCGGAAGTCCACTTCCGCTGGACAGCGCAGTTGGAAGAGGATCCGCAAAGCTGCTGGGCGAGAGAAGACTATGTCTCCGGTCGAGCGGCTGCAGCAACCCGAGCTGCTCATAAACGGCGATGATAAAGGCCGACGCCAACAGTCCCGACCGATCCACCGGAGAGACTAGAGACTGGAGACTAGACCCACAGAGCTGGACATTCTTTAGTGTGGCGTTTGGGGCGGCGAGAGGGGTATACAAGGCACCTGCAGCATTCTCTCGGTGGCCGCATGGGCATGCGCATGGACGCGCAGCTTTGATTCGAACGATTGCATGGCCTCGGTCGTAGTATCCTTCCACCTGACGGGCAGCAGCTGCGATAGTTCAAACGTCAACTCCCGCAGAAACGTTGCCGTGTAGTCGTTGCGCACGTGCTGGAGGCGGCGCACCGCGTACTGACAAGCATACAATTGTGGTGAGACCTTCGAGCCGAGCAAGTACCCTGTCTACTGATGGAATGCACCGTGTCTCGGCGAGCGCCACGCTCCGCGACGCGGTCTTGGAACGGAACGAGCCGCATGCCCTCTACGTCAACCTGTAGCACATGGAGCACGCCACGGACGCGAAGAAGCAGCGCACAGCTACGCCCACCGGACACGAGGCGTGAGCAGTTTAGTAGTCACTCCGAGGACCTACCATACGCACCTAGTCCACGCTACAAGCAAATACCTCATGAGACCAATACTATGGATCAACGCAGAGAGGTAGAGACATCTTCGCAATCAGGAATGTGTCGATAGTACCAGGTAGCTGCGTGAGCCGCGTCGCCGGGAACACGCCCTGGTGGAAGGCAACGATGTCGTGGGCCACGCGCGAGTCGATCGCGACCCGCAGCGTCGTCTCGACCACGTGCTCGCGCAGCAGAAGCAGGTCTCCGTCGTCGCACAGCGTGAGCACGCTGTGTTCGCTGATCTCTGGACGCGGCACTCGACGGTGCCACGCGCGGCTCGGCCACAGACCCATTGCGTTTGAACTGATCCCCAACTGATACCGTGGACGCCGTTTCGTGTTCGTGCGACCTTCGTGCGACCTTCGTAAAACACTCATTTACCTTGATGACTCATTGAGTTACATCCATGATGAGACCAAACAGTCACCACAACGTTGCTCCTCGCTCTTTAGTGGTGATTTCTAAATCTAAAACTCCTAAAACACGAATTTGCGGGCGCGAGCGACGAGGACGTCGGTGCCGACCACACGTGGATGGTGCGCAGTGCGCTGAGCTACTTGGAGCGTATCGACGCCATGCGGCTCATCGTCGCCGTGCTGGAAAGTGGCGGTGCGTCGGCAGACCGCGACCGTCGCTTGATTATCACCGTGACTTGCAAACGCCCGCCAGCGCCACGTGATCGACAGACGCCACGACGCAGCTCTCACCCGAGACGCTGCGGGACGTCGGCATTATGTTTGTGTTCGGTGGTCGCGACGCGACGGCACGCGTCGAGCGAAAGCTCCGCGAAGAGCTCTGGGACAAAGTCCCCGAGCTCATGCGAGGCGAGACCAAGGCGTTGACGATGGACCAGACCCAGACGCTCACGTACTAGGATGCGGTCATTATAGAGACGCAACGCTTCTACCCACCCGGACCGCTCAGCATGCGCCAGGCCGAACGAGATACCCATCTCGTGGACGGTACGATCGTCCCAAAAGGAGCGACTGTGGGCAGTCGCCGTACGTCATGGGACGACTCGAGAGTATCTGGGGCGATGACGCACTCAAATTCAAGCCCGAGCGATTCATTGATGCGACTACGGGCAAGCTGGTCTCGCCGTTTGAGTAGTTTAGGTTCCACGCGGGGCCTTGAGCTCGCATCGGCAAGCACTTCGCAATGCTCCAGCTGAAGCTGCTGATCGCTACGCTGCTCAGTCGCTTTCGAGTGGACGAGCTCCCGGATGACGGGAGCTACAAGATCGCGGCGACGCTGGTGCTCAAGAACCCTGTGACGGTGCGTATCTACCGTGTTGACCCAGTCGCCAAGTGAGACCTACTGGAGGCTGAGCCTTGGAGACGGTGGAGTTTGTTTGACTCAATATACAACATCTGTCAAACAATTCGAAGACGATCCCTTCCTCCCCGAATACCGCAAGACGTTTCTTAGGATTGACAGAACGATAGATAGTTTTGGTAGCTGCCTGATCTAAATCACGAGGGAAACAACAAATACCACCCCAAACGTCAGCAGTACTGAATCTGTGACTTGTGCACATTGGCTCTGTCGAAACCCATGACAACTTTGAACCGTGGAGTGCAGAAAACTCGTCATTCTTTTATGGTGCTGTGCTTATCAGATATGGCTCGGCGTGGAAGAGCAGAATTACGCAACGATTACATGAATTGTCAGGCAGTATTATAATAGTCCCTACCAATATAATAGTATCTTCTGTCCGATACTTAGTAGTACCCGTCCTTGGTGCTGAAGTGGTCGGCACTCATGAGCGTGGACCAGGCGTTCGCAAAGACGTGCTTGAAAAGCGCTTCATTGGCGGCAAACTCCTGAACGATCGACATGTACGTCGAGTCCCAGACCAGTGCGACGTCCGTGTCCTGCACGTACACGTTTTCCTTGCCCTCGGCCTTGTACTGGCGCGCGCCCGACTTGACCCACGTGTTGTCGAGCAGCACCTTGAAGAACGTGTTGGAGACTTTGTCAATCTGGTCCGTGAATGTGCCGTTGTAGCCCAGTCGCTGTTGCTGCACAAGACTGCGTGGGCGTCCAGCCAGCGCCACGTACTCGTAGGCCGTGAGACCGCGCACCTTGGCGTCGTCACGCACCTCAACCAGCGGGCTCTTGTAGTACGTGCGCGGTGCGAGCTTGTCAACATTGGCACCGTCCAACGCATCCACACGGCCACCGACAAAGAGGATCGGGTCACTGCCGCCCTGCTGCAGTGCGACCTGCCCAGCGAGCACAATGAGATCAGCCATCGACAGCGTCGGGAACTCGTTCTTGATGGTCTCGAGCGCCGCCAGAACCTCGTCCAACCCGGCGTTGCCGTACCAGTTCTTCTGTGGGGCAAATCGGATCTTGGCGCCGTTGCAGCCACCGGCATAGTCCGTGACACGGAACGTCGCCGCGCACTGGTACGCGAGGTGCACAAACAATGCACCATTGTATTTCTTGCCCCCGGCGACCGTGTCGCTCGTGAGACCGTCCATCTCCTGGCTCAGGAGCGCCTGCACACGTTGCCACACGGCCGTGTAATCCGGCAACTGGCTCGGGGCGGGCGCTGGCGGCAATGGGTTTTGAAACGGTTCGGCGGGTGGCACGAGGTTGCCGCGGCACCGCGTCACCGGGCCCATGTCGAGCGTCAAGAGCTTGTACCACGCGGGCCCAAAGGTATCCGCGAGCGCGGTGATGTTCTCGGCAAACTCGATCGACACGGGCTTGTACTTGTCGTCGTTGACGAGCGCGAGATCGGCCGTGAGCATACGAAGCGGCGGGTCCGTGTCGGGCACGCCACGCCACTGCACGCGGCCTCCCGGGCTGATTTCTTTCTCAAACAGCGGCACCTGCGTGATCCCCTGAAAGAACTCGTTCGTCCAGTTCGTCGGCTGGAATGTCCACGCGTGCTCAAAGCCGCTTGTGTACGTGTTGTTGCCTGCGCCCTTTGGGTGTGCAGTGACGTTGGTGCACGTGCCCGGCCATGGCGCCTGAGGAGACTTGATCGGGTTGGGACCTGGGCCGGTGGCGCAGGCGCCGTGCATCTTGCCAAAGCCGTGGCCACCACCAACAAGAGCGACCGTTTCGCGATCTGAAAACCCCATGCGCTCGAAAGTGTCACGGACCTCGAGCGCTGAGGCCGCCGGGTCCGGATTGCCCATGGGGCCTTCCGGGTTCACGTAGATGAGACCAGAGGCCTTGGAGCCCAGAGGCAGCTCGCACTTGCCGTCTTCGTCGCATTCAACCTCGGCAGCAGGATGGGCCGCGTCCAGCTCGACACTCTCTGAGCCGTCAATGTCGTCCACGCGGCCACCGCAGAAGCCCATCTTGGGACCACCCATGCTTTCGATGGCGGTCGTCCCCGTGAGCGCGATGAGATCGCCCCACGAAAGCGACGCGCCGTACTTGAGCTTGAGTGGCTCGAGCAGTTTCAGTGCCTTGTCCGTGTTGGTGTTGTCCTCCCACGCACGCTCGGGCAGGTGGCGAATGCGAGCACCGTCGCAGCCACCACGGCCGTCAGACACGCGGTATGTGCCGGCGCAGTGCCACGCAAGACGAATGAAAAACGGTCCGTAGTTGCCAAAGTCGGCCGGCCACCAGTCCTTCGAGTCGGTCAGCAGCGCCACAATGTCTTTCTTAACGGCTTCAAAGTCGGCGACTTCGGGCATCGCTCTCGCGGGGGCGATCTGACGTTCGTTGAGGTTGCGCATGGGCCTGGCACCGTCAGTGTAGCCAAACGGACAGCCACCGGCAGGCGAGGCAAGTGCGGACGGCGTCGTGATGGAGAGCACGCTAGCAATAGCGGCTGCGAACAGCGTCTGGTGGATCTTCATAGTGGAGAAGATAGAGAGTACCCTGGTGCTCGGCAAGAACGGGTGGCGGTCGCGATTGTAGTCGTCGAGAGTGAATTGGAGAATGAGAGAGGCCACCGAGAGAGAGTGAGAGAGGGTTCTTCTGCGCGGAGGGCGGAGCTGCTCGCAGTGCCTTGAAGGAGCCCGGTCCCTTCCTCAATGCATTCAGCAGGCGAGCGCGCTGTGACTCACACACACAGCCTGTGAGGGGGAGCCCGTTCCATTCGAATCGCCTTTGCCGGTCTCACACCCTTTCAGTAGTTTATAGGTACAACCCAAAACGTTCATAGATGTTTTTCTCCTCAGTAGTGAAGACATTGAGATGTCTGAGCGTCGCCATCATAAAAAGGTAGGACACAGCGGATTCTCTCTCGCTCCACTTGGACTTTCTACGTGCAATCCATGTCATGTTTATCAGCCCCAAAACACTGAGACTCAGCGTCCTCGATGGGGCTTTTGCCAAAAGTGGGGGTTATTAAAGTAGTTTGTCAAAAGAGGCGTATGTTTGCCAAAAGTGGTGATCGAGAAAGTGGGTACCAATTTTTTCTTGGTATAGTGAAACCAAGTAGACGGGAGCGAGTGGGTGCGAGTCGCGTAGACGTAGCAAACCCGCGCGGTATTTGCGGAGGCGGGCCCAGCGACGAGCTCCCCAACGAGCGGACCCTTACCGACGCCTCGGACTTTCTTTCTTGTTGGGGGGGGGGGGGGGTGGGGGGGG
>JAADVZ010000693.1:0-17289 GCA_023335925.1 Pythium phragmitis | reverse complement strand
GCACTCGCGGAACACCTCGGCACGGACTTCGCCCACTGGCAAGCCCACCACTACGCTCATCACATTGAGTAGGACAGCCCAAACAAGGCGGCTATAGGAACTCTAAAAGAGCAGTTCAATGGTACTCAGTTCATCATCATCGTTTCCCTTGTATCATTAATATGGCCCACGAATTTCGTCACACCCGACTCGGGTGTGACACAAATCTGAGAATACTGTACATAAGACAGGCCACTTCTGTGACTAAACCCGTGCACAGTAGCTTGAGCGGGAAAAGGCCGTTTGTGTGACTGACTGCCGTTGACTGAGGCAGTCACAAAGCAGCCTTTTTCTGACAATCCGGAGGCTCAAGCTCAACTTGGGCCTCTAGACTGGCCCACCAAGTCCAATCCCTGGTGGCGCTGAGGAGCCTCCTCAGGAGACACCACTCGTGTCACGAGGTCAGCCCCCGACCACACCAGCAGCCCTCTTCATTCTCATTCCGCAATTTGCCTCAAGCCCCTCCAAGCTTCCTCCTCTCAACTTCCAACTGCACACACAAACTATGAAGGTCTCTGCTGCTGCTGTTCTCGCCGCCACGGCCGCCATCGGCGTGACCCGGGCCGCCGACACCAGGCCGCTCATTGTCAGCGGCAAGATCGTTCCCGCCGGCACCAAGACGTACCAGGTCGGCCTGCGTCTGAGTGACACTAGTGCCAACGAGTGCGGTGGCACGCTCATCTCACCCACGCACGTGCTGTCGGCCGCGCACTGCCCGGGCTTCGCCACCCACATCTCGATCGGCTCGCACTTCCGGAGCGGCTCCAGCGACGGCGAGTGTATCGCTGTGAAGAAGGAGACGAAGCATCCTAAGTACATTGAAGGTGTCACGTATGACTACAGCATCATTGAGCTGGCGTCCCCATCTAAGTTCACGCCGGTCACACTCCTCTCCGCCGACTCGGAGACATTTGTCGGGGCCAACGCCACTGTCATGGGATGGGGCAGCATTAGGCAGGGCGGTGCTTCGTCGAACGAGCTCTTGCGCGTGAATGTTCCTGTACGCTCGAACAAGGACTGCAAGGCCGCCAAGCTTCAAGGCCGTGCGATTACCGAGAGCATGTTTTGCGCCGGTGGCGAGCGTAACAAGGATTCGTGTCAGCGCGACTCGGGCGGCCCGCTCATCATTGAGCGGCCCACTGGTGACGTGCAGATTGGTGTCGTGAGTTGGGGCGAGGGCTGCGGCCTTATCAACAAGCCGGGCGTTTACTCGAAGGTATCGCTCGTCAAGGACTGGATCCTGAGCCTCGCACCGAAGGCCCAGTTCGTGTGAGCTTAAAATCACCTCGCGTGGTTTAGAGTAAAAGGCTCTTTCTTGGAAAGGAGGGTGATATTCATATAGCTAGCGCGCGGCTGTGCCACTGATATAAACCTACTCGTAGTGCGCTTTGGACTCTCCTAGCTACCTAGAAGCGCCGTTTGGTCACGTGATGGGAGTCAAGGTGGTGAGTGCAATCGGCCGTGGCCTCTTGCGCGAGGGAAGTTCATGGTGCCCGTGCTTGGCTGCGGCAGCGCGGACGGACATGACGACATCGTGCGGGCGTGTCATCTCGGAGCACAAGTGCTCCGTGTCGTGATCGACTCGCTGGGTAAAGGTCGTCATTGCTGTGGCGTAGACGGATATCTCACTCGTGAGTCTCGAATTCGATCGTCGCTCATCTATGGCTTTGCTCGCAAGCCAGTTCACCACTGTGTTGCCGGCGGATTTCGTAGCCATAGAGTTGTCGGAGCGCCGTACGCGCGGTCGCCGTCGACGTGGAGAATCTTGTGCATGTGACTCGGGCTTGGAGGAGGAGTTGGCGGGTGGCCAGCATACTGTCGCCGATGATGGCGATGGTGTCCGTGGGGCAGCTTCTCTGAGGCCTAGTGCGAGAGATTACCAGGGCTGATGGGAAGCGAGGAACAAAAAAATGCATGAGGCAGCATCCCAATTGCTTCACAAGGTATTACACAGCGAGCGATGTGATTTGCGCTGTGATGGATCCGCGAAGTCTACTTTAAATTGTACTGTCCCAGCTTCGCTTCCATAAATCTCCCGATTCTGTCCTTCCTGCTGTGGTGGCCTCGCCCCCTTGGCGAGAACCCTCTTTTCGAGCACAGCAATATATACACTGAGCCCTTCTGTCTACGTTCACGCTCGTGCAGTGTCCGCTGCTGCGTTGACACACTTCCTAAGCTTCGAAACAGCGCGGAAAATGAGACGGTCAGAGCTGTTGACCAAGAGCATCCTATATACAACAGAAGCCAAACAGTACGCATACTTTTGGGGCCATGGAACATCGTGGAACACCAGATCAAAAGTCACCGTTCTTGGATTCACGCCTCGTTACTTTTCGCCGTAGAGAAGGAGAACCCCTCATAGTGCGTGGTAGAGACTTTGTGGGACAGAGGAATCTTTGTAGGGACTACGTCGGCATAGACGTCGTGGCTGACGCCGAGTACAGCAGTCACCACTGGGCAGCCGATGTTAATGAGAGACACCATGCAGAGACTCGAGTTACTTGCCCAGTATGATCGGGGGCTTATTAGAGATCACAGCCCTATGACTCCCAAAATCCGTGAAAGCAGGTATTTCCAAAAAACAAAGCCAATTCTCTCACACCTCGTTTTTGTATGTAATCTGGGTAATTGATCAGATACAAAGTCAAAAACACAGTCCGAGGCTAAATTCGCATGATCTTGATCATGCGCATTTATATCGTCAGCGAAACGCAAGCGCGCACGTTGCGGTCGACAGCAAGTCGGGCGTCGCGGCGACGGCGATAGGTTCGTGAGTGTCGAGATCGCCTCACTGTCCCCCTGCTCATAGTAAGAATTAAAAATAGGTACGTCGAGGTCGTCCTCGTCAAAATGAACCACTCAAGAAAGACGGTGGCATTGTGAGGGCGAGCGGCGGGCACCAGTGCTATGGTTTTGGCGGGGGACTGAAGTTGCCCGTCTGCACAACTAGGCCCAGCGTCTGTGGTGGGTAAGTTGCGGTGGTGTGTTCTAGAAGCCGCCATCGATGGCGGGAATATTCTGGAGGGAAAAGATGTGTTTCTAGTCAAAAGCTGTGGTCATGACCAGGACTCCAAAGGTTTGGCCCACAATCATTTCCCTGTCAGTTGCTGCGTCCAGTCAGAGCGACTTGGGTGGTCATTATATTCCCTCCTAAACCTCCATAAAATGATTTTTGCTTCTTACCTCTCGGTGATTCGTCACGTTGTGTGTTGGCAACACGAATCTGAGAAACGTTACACCGGTATCTGAACAGACGTCTGTGACTAACCAGTGTCACTGTCAGTCAAGAAAGGCCGTTCTTGTGACTGTCCAGTCAAGGGCAGTCATAAATGCGGCCTTTCTCTGCCAGTCCAGAGGCGTAACGGCAGTCACGCAATACACGTAGTGAGTAGACTCGTGGTGGCCACTGAAGAGACTCGAGGTCATCACTCCTCCTCACTCACGAGTCCTGACCACACCAGCAAGCCACCTCAGTCTCATTCCGCAATTTGCCTCAAGCTCCACCAAGCTTCCTCCTCCCTCCTTCCAACCGCACCCCGAAGTATGAAGGTCTCTGCTGCTGTCCTCGTCGCCACGGCCGCCATCGGCGTCACACAGGCCGCCGACATTAAGCCGCTTATCCTCGGCGGCACGATCGTCCCCGCCGGCACCAAGACGTACCAGGTCGGCCTCCGCCAGTTGCCCGACAGCCCCGCATTCTGCGGCGGCACGCTCATCACGCCCACGCACGTGCTCACGGCCGCGCACTGCGCTGGCTTTGCCGAGTACGTTTCCATTGGCTCGCACTTTTTGCAGGGCGTCGCGGACGGGGAGCGCATCGCTGTCAAGAAGGAGATCCCTCACCCGCTCTATGACGACCCCACGATGGCGTACGATTACAGCATCATTGAACTGGCGTCGCCCTCGTCGTTCCCACCCGTGAAGCTGCTCAGTGCCGACCCCGAGACCTTTGTCGGTGCCAAGGCCACGACCATGGGCTGGGGCACCACGAAGCAGGGCGGCGAGCATTCGGCTGAGCTGCTCCGCGTCGACGTGCCCGTCCTGTCGAACGCTGTGTGCAGCCAAATCCCGTTCTCCGACAACGCCACGGTCACCGAGACTATGCTTTGCGCCGGCGGCGAGGTCAACAAGGACTCGTGCCAGGGCGACTCGGGCGGTCCGCTCATCCTCGAGCAGCCTACGGGCGACGTGCAGATTGGCGTCGTGAGCTGGGGCGAGGGCTGCGGACTTGCTAACTTCCCGGGTGTCTACTCCAAGGTCTCGTTCGCCAAGGACTGGATCCTGAGCATCACGCCGACGGCCGTCTTTGTTTAAGCAGTAGAACACAACAATGAGTTGTGAATCTACTGGAATTATCCATGCATGCAGTACAATAAACTAACTACTACGTAGTACTTCTTCAAACCCTCACCCAATGCCAAAAAAATACACACACACAACGACCTACTGTACGCAACCTGGGTTCTCCTTCCTGCTTCTCGCCGTCGCCATCGACCGACGCGCCCATCAGTCGGTGGTCGCCTTGGCTTCTGGCCTCAGATCGAGCGGCACAACAGCGCACTCGCGAATGGCCGAGATGGCGTCGTCAAAGTTGATCTGCGCGTCCTCCCGCACAATGCCATAGAGAAACTCGGTCGACTCGAGCAAGTGCTGCAGGCGATCGCGGGCATTCACGATCGCGAGCTGGATGTTGCGCACGTGGAGGTCTTCCTTCAAGTGCTTCATCATCTGGATCGTCGTCGAGTCCCAGTCCATGATCGAGCACGCGTCAATGATCACGCCGGCCACGTACACGCCTTCAGTCTGCTCGCGCTTGCTAATCTCGCGCTCTACGACGCGCTCGACATACTCGCAGTTGGCAAAGTACAGTGCGCCTTCGACGCGGATGACAACAATGTCCGAGAGCGGCTGGGCCGTTTCCGGGTACAGATCCAAATCCACAAGCCGCTTCTCACCCGTCGCTTCGTCGCAGATCTCGCCGAGCATCGTGAGAGTCGGTCGCCGCGTCTTGTAAATCACGGCGATGAGCGAGCAGAAGATGGACGAGAGCAGTCCGGGCAGCACGCCCAAGAGCACTGTCAAGACAAACGACGCGAGCCACACGTAAAACTCGTCCCGTTTGACACGATATAACCACTGGGCCTCCTTGATCTCAATCAGCGAGTGGCCCGCGACAATGATGATGGCCGACAGCGACGCCTTCGGCAAGTACGCCAAGACCGACGTCGCCGTGTACAAGACAATGATCACGACACCCACCGTAATGAGCGACGCCAATTGCGTGCGTGCGTTCTGCATATTGACGGCCGTGCGCGAGAGCCCGCCTGTCGCTGGCATTGAACCAAAGAACGACCCGACCAGATTCGAAATGCCCAGTGCAATCAGCTCTTGGTTGGGGCGGATGCGATAGCCTTCTTTGATTGCAAGCCGCTTGGCCATGGCGATGCTCGACATGTACGAGATGATCGCGATCGACAGCGTGTCGATGACAATGTGGTAAAGCCGATCCGTCTCGATAATCTTCTTCAGGAACCCGTACCACGGTAGAATGGGCGCGGGGAATCCACCCGGCACTTCCCCCGTCAGCTTCAGCGTATCCTTGCCAACGAGGTACCCGATAATGCCTCCAATGAGACACACCATGAACGCGCCGAGTTCACACACGAGCCGAAGCGCGATCAGCACAGCGATCTTGGACCGCAACAGGCGGACCGACTTGGAGGAGGACACCATCGCATTGAGAGTGCGGCCGTTGAGCGCCGTGGTCGAGCACGTTGAGTCGGTGATCGACGCCGTGTCCGAGACGACCGACTTGGCCGGCGACGCCATATTCTTGACGCGTGCGTACGGCTGCGGGTCGGCAGCAGGCATCTTGGTTTCGTCCGAGCTCTTGGTATGACTCGCTGCCGTCGCAGCATCAACTGGCTCGAGAGGCACTGGTGCTTTGGTGGTGGTGGTAGTGGAATCATCGTCTTCTTCTGTTCCGAGTGAATCCGTTGCTCGCATTGGTGTCGTGACGCGCAGCTGCTCTAAACGGCGTGGCGTACTGGAGCCGATCTGACTGGAGGTCGACGTGTTCCGCTTAAGCGTGGGCGGGCCACCCTTCCGCAAAAACGAATACTCGAGCGGCTGCTCCAAATGCAAAAAGTCTTCGTCCGAGAGAGAGAATCCGACGCCGTCATCCTTGATCACGCGGCTCCGCGATGTGCTGCGCGTGATCAGCGCGATGTCGCTCTGCCGTGTGGATCGCGCTTCGGCATCGTTTAGCAACTCCCCACTACCGCCTCTCATGCTCCCGCCGCCGGATCGAGTCGACGACGACCAGGGAGACGACAGCAAGTCAGTACGACGAGTGCTTCGCGACGAAAAGACGGACGGTAAGAAGTTGGGCGTGCTTGAAATGCGCACGGATGACGGTCGTGAGCCTGCTGCCACGGGCGACGGCGCCACGCCGTCATCCTGCTCATGCTCATCGTCCTTCGCCTTCTTCTTTGACTTCTTGATCTTCGTTTCTTCCTTCCCGATGGCGCCCAGCTCGATGTCATCGTACGTGTCCATGGCGTCCGTCTTGTCATTCTCGTCATTGTCGCTCAGGCTCTGGAGCCGACTGAGAGCGCGCGACGTCGCGACGGCCATTTCTTCGTCGAGTTCTTCTTCGAGCCGGCGCATTTCCGCGACGACGCTGCGCTTGAGCATGCGCATGCCCACGAGAATGGCAATGGACAGCGTTCCGACCGCGAGACTCGCCGTGTTCCAGTGGCCGAGCTTCTCAAAGAGATCCAGCACGGTCAAGAACGGCAGATCGTGGTTGGGCACTTTGACGCCAAACCAATTGGCGCACTGCGATAGCATAATGAGCACGCCACCGGCCGAGATGAAGCCGCCCATGACGGGGCGCGAGAAAAAGTCGGCGATAATGCCAAGTCGGAAAATACCCATGAGAAAGAGAATGCTGCCGCCCAAGAACGAGAGTAAAATGCCCGTGGCCACGCGCTCGTCTTCGCTCTCAATCTTCTTGATGGCCGAGCCCACGAGCAGCGAGACTTCCGAGCCGTTCGCGACCGAGAGCACGCGGGACGTACCAAACAGCGGGTAGATCATGGGCACGAGCGCGGCCGTATAGAGTCCGTAGATGGGCGGCACGCCCATCATGGTGCTGAGCGAGATTTCCTGCGGCACGATCATGAGCCCGACCGTGATGCCGGCCACGAGATCGTACGAGAGATCTTCGTGGACGTCGTACGTTGGAAGCCACTCGAGGATCGGCACGTGCTGCTTGAGGAAAAAGAGCACGCGAGAGCGGGTCGTGTGCTGGCGTGCGTACGCCACGTGCGACTGCAGCGCCGCCAACATCCACGCGAGAGAGAACTCGGTTTCCTCGGCATCGCCAGTCTCGTTCTGGGGACGCCGCGCGCGCGGCGCCGGTGCATTGGCAGGACGCGGACTCATGCGCCAAGTCGGTGCTCACTCGAACGAGCAGATCGAGACGCAGCGAATGGTGGTGGTCGCACGAGCAGGGGGCGCCTGGGGATCGCAGTAGAGAGATCGGAAGGATGGCGTCGAGGGCTTCCCTGCCGCGTGTATTGTGGATATACCGACGTTTGCCTCTCGCCCAAAGCGGGTTGTGCGGAAGAGAGGACCCGCATGGTGGAGGCCACCGCTGGTCTCGCTCTTTTCGAGGGAGTAGTCCACTGCTTTAGGATGTTTTACGCGGCCTGTATACTGTTATATGGGAAATGAGGGACCTCTAATAGGGCTGTTTGCCAGATGACCCACTTGCGGTGTCTCTCTAAAGTGCGAAACCAGTCTCCTCCCCTATCGACCAACTGAGCAGTCACAGGTTGCTAAATAAAGGTGGTAATGTGAAGCCATCTTGCATTGTCACGCAGCTGCTGGGTTGTGGGCAGGCAGCTGCACCCATTTGACTTGGCGAGTCGCCAACAGAAATGTGCAGGAGTGGAAGACTGATGGAGATGGGATACCTTCTTTCCTTCAGTCCTCTTCCTCTTCTTCTCTTCTCGGCTCTCTGCTGGCCGCTCGTTCACTTTCTCTTCGCGCGATAAACGGAGTTTGCCCAATAATGACGAGTGCGAACAAGCGCCACAGCGCCGACGATTTGCCGCCGGCACCCGATGCCAGCAATGTCGAACTGGTTGCGAGTGGGAGAAGTGGCGGCAGCGCGCCGCCCGGCGAGGCCACGTCGCTTCTCCACAAGGCGCGCCGTTCGCTCAAGAACATGGGGCCGCCGATCGACCACGTGCGCAGCTTTGTCGACGATTTCCAAGAGTTTATCCAGCAGGGCAACATGATCGACCTCGCTGTGGGTCTCATCTTGGGCAAGTCGTTCACGGCAATTCTCGACTCGTTCGTGGGCGACATTCTCGCGCCCATTCTCAGCCTCTTCTCGGGTAAGTGTGTGTTCTTCTTACTTGTGTGTGCGAGGAGATTCACGTGGTCGCTTGGTTCAATACAGACAAGAGCCTGGCCAACTACTACGTGGTCGCGAAGTGTCCGCCGCTCGAGATGCATTGCACAAGCAACACATGGCCGACGTGGCAGGCCGGTGCGTGGGCAACCGCAACGGAGTGACGCCCACAGACCAACCACTAACGCTTCTGCTCTCTAAAACTGCTCTCTCCACAGCCCGCGCGGCCGGTGCCGTGACCGTCAACTATGGCCAATTCACCGAAAACTTTCTTAACTTTCTCATCTACGCACTCTTCCTCTACATTGCCATCAAGAAAGGTTCGACCCATGGCAAATGCTTCTCTCTCTCTCTCTCCCTCCCTCACTGGCTTACGCTGTTGTCTTTCTCTCTCTTTCTCTAGTGCTAGAGGTGCTCTTCCAGCGCACCATCGTGATGAAACGCCAGTGTCCGGCATGCAAAGAGTTTGTGCGCGGCAACGCGACGGTCTGCAAGGAGTGCGGCCACTACTTTATGCCGAAAGGCTCGAACGCCAACGAGGCGTGATTCCCAGAACGGCAACTTTTGACCCTCCTATCATGAGGCTCTATGTCCCTCAAAAGTATACGTACTGTTTGGTTTCTATGGGATACCCCTGGTCAATAGTTCTGACGGTCTCACTTTCCGCGCCGTTTCGCGGTGCGACCCACAATGAACCACCACGGGCAGGAGGTACGTCGACTTGACGACTATCAATTCGCTACGTGCAGCTCACGCTCTCGATGCAATAGCGTCCGTCCTGTCGCGGGTGCCGCATCCTTCGCAATGAACTCGCTCGGTCCACGCGCGAGAGCGAGGCGCGTGCGGCGCAAGACGCGCAGCGGTGTCTTGCCATGTACGACCACATGGAGCAGCTCGCGCAGCTCAATGTCGCGCTCACACAGCACCGCAATGTGAGCGGATTGACCAACCCGCAGCCTCTGGTGAAGAAGCTGAAGGAGGCGGTGGTGAGTGTGGTCAACGAGCCACATAGGGATCAAGAGCCTGAGCGAGTGCAACGACTGCAAGCGACGATCGTCCAGCAGGCACGCGACATGGAGCGACTCAAGCGACTGCTGAAGAGTAGCGTACCGATGCTGCCGCTGGATGGAAGCGCGAACGCGCTGATGACGAGGGAAGAGGAGGAGGACGCGGAAGGTAGTCAAGAGGAGTCAGACGATAACCAAGACCACGACAAAAGGGAGGCTCCCTTCCCGAGACGGCGACGTGGATTAGAGAAGCTGCCGCTCACGTCTCTCCACGCTCAGCTACGAGCAAAAGACATCACAATTCACCGACTTGAGCAACACGCAACCGAACTGACGCAGACGCTGGACACGAGCCGCGAGAAGAAGCACCGTGCGGTCGCGCAGTACCAGCAGCTCACCAAGTCCCTGCAGTCGCAGCTCAGGAAGTGTGCGGTTCGGATCGACGAGCAGCAGCGGACACTGCGCGAGCGTGAACGTGAAATTGAAGGGCTCAAGGCGTACGTTGCTGTGCTCGAGAAGAAGGTTCTCGCCAAGGGGGCGAAGCCACCATTGCAGTAGGGGGCAAATCGGGAGATACACGCAAGTGCGCGTGATCGTAGCTATTCTACAATCGCTGTCCCAGCTCAACCTTAGTTTAACTTGAGTATAATAATACGCCACCGCTCCCATTCACGCTCGTTCCTCTTCTTGCTCTCTCAGACGTACTCTTCGGCACGCAGCTCGGCACACAGTGGCACGTAGCACTCCTCGGCGTCGCAGTGGAGCGAGTGGTACGCAAACAGCTCGGCCGTGGCCTTGGCGATGCGGTACGAGAGCCACTTTTCATTATGGGACGCCCAGCACGCGCTCCGCAAGAATCGCTTCATATGCGGACAGAAATCCCGGAACGTCGCGTCCATGCACCGCATCGCATCACAGTGACACGCGTGGACGAGTAGCTCATTGCTTTTCTCCACGTCATTCTCAAACGTCTGGGCAATCTGCGATGAAAACATCCAATGGGGGATTAGCACTCGCATTCTCTCAGACAAAATCCCATACAAAAAACGTACGCCGACCGACGTGGCGGCACTGGGAGATTTCTCGGGCTCGGGGGTCTCACGGCCAAGCCCACGTGCTTTTTCCTGCTTGATGCGTACGACCGACTCGCTCAGCGGCTCATCGTCCACGTCCATGGCCTCTGGCAGCGGCGCTGAAGTCGATGGGTTGGTGCGAGCGGCCTCACAGGTCGGGCAGAACCAGTCGCCTGGCGGCACGGCCGTGAGCGGCGGTCGAAGGCAGTACATGTGGTACTCTAAAGGATACATCCCCCATGTCAGTCCATGCCCAAAAATCCGGTATTAAGAGTCTAGAGTTCAGCATCCACGGCATCCAGAATCCAGAGAAGGAAAAGGAGAATGTCATACCGTCATCACAGCCGTCACACAGCAAGATCTGCTTCTCGTTGTCTGATTGGTGGCACGCAGCACAGGCCGTTGGCTGCTCGTCGTCGTCATTAGCGTCCTCGTCGGCGGGTTCAAATCCATTGTCGGCGTCGGCGTCGGCCATCGCCACATCGTGGCTATTGTCGCCAGACGGCCCAGTCGATTCGCGCTGCGCATCGCGGGCCTCCATTTCTCGGAGCGCCTCCTTGGGATCGATCTCGACCTGCGAGTCGGCGTCGCTCGACGATTCGGTCATGTACGCCGCGACGTCCATCTCCTCCCGCACGGGTTCGCTTGCTGCCATATCATACAAGTAATGTGTTAGTGTATACGAAGGAAGGGATATGACTACATATGTGATGCCTTCATACGCTCGGGCTTGACCACGGCTGCAAACGACGACGGCAACGCCGACTCCTGGCGTGTCGCGGGCGGCTCCGCCTTCTGGAGCTTCGCAGCGACCTCCGGAAAACTGGTCACGAGGATGCGGTCGATCGCGGCCTGCAGCGCATGGGTGCGCGGGTCCTCGCGGAACGCGATCTCCCAGTCGTACGCCGGCACCGAAGATGCCGATGCTGTCCCGTTGCTGCCCGCCATTTCGCTCGTGTCAATCCCACTGGAAAGTTGGTATCGGTGCTACATGTAAATATAGTAGAGTAAATTGTCTATTAGAGAAATAACCAGAAATGAGCACACTCACAACGGGTGTGGTACGAATGTAGATGTACCCATGTGAAGTGAGGCGAATGCTGACTGACTCATAAATTCTATGGTGGGTTAGTAACTCCTCAACTGCTTGTTAGATACAGTAAGCGGCTGTACGCGATCCAAGTCTTCTTGGTGTGGCCCACACTAGTGTAGGTGAATCCCTCGTGGAAGAGGATTTTGCTCCCTCAGCGAAGATGAGGCAACCCGTGCGTCGCTCGGCGCTGGCGGCGGCCACCTCTGCACGCCGTGCCGCGTGGTCGCGACCGGTGGTCCAATCCACAGAGCGCTGGCTAACTGCACCGCCGACGCCTTGTGAAACGACATCAAGTGCGGTCGCCACTGCCGCGAGACAAGAGCTACTGCTCAACAAGAATGCCCCATCAGCTGTGCTCACCGCTGGCGACGACCGCGAGCTCCGATGGAGTCGTGTGATTCTGCCGGTGCTTGAAGCGTTTGCCAAAGTCCACAGCCACTGTATCGTACCTCAATCCTTCGTCGTGCCCTCAACCTCAGAGTGGCCCACAGACGCATGGGGGCTCAAGCTCGGCGTATGTGTCAGCAAAATGCGAAACTGTAGATCTTATTCGCGCCAGACCCAGCGCGATGCAGCTCGATTGGTCGCCATCGACTTTGTGTGGGACGTGTACGAGTACAAGTGGAGCGAGCAGATCCTTCCAGCGCTGACGGTGTTTGCGGCCACGTTCGGCCACTGCGAAGTTCCACAAATGTTCGTGGTGCCATCGGATCCGGAGTGGCCACGGAAAGCGTGGAAGCTCAAACTCGGTGCCACTGTCAACAGTATTCGTGTCCAGGACATCTTCAACAAACAGACCCAGCGCGAAGCAGCTCAGTTGGAGGCCATCGGATTCGTGTGGGCCTCGCGTGAATACCGGTGGCGTACGCTCATTCTCCCAGCGCTGGAAGCGTTTTCTGCCAAGCACGGTCATTGTGATGTCCCAAGCGCCTTTGTTGTTCCGTCCAAGTCGCCATGGCCTCAGAAAGTGTGGGGATTGAAGCTCGGCATCTGCGTGTGTAGTATTCGGTCGTACGGAATTTATGCTGCTCAGATCGAGCACGACGCAGCTCGACTCGAAGCGATTGATTTTGTTTGGAATGCCGACGACTACCAATGGACCCGGCGTATCCTGCCGTCGCTCGAAGTCTTCCATCGTACTGAAGGTCACTCACGTGTGCCCGCAGGGTTCGTGGTGCCGTCGGAATCCCCGTGGCCAGAGATCGCGTGGGGGTTGAAGCTCGGATACGCGGTTAACGGCATTCGAAATAACGGAACGTATGCAAAGTTTGTGGTTCGCGATGCGGGGCGCCTGAAGGAACTTAACTTTACTGTAGTATCCAAGCGTAAGTGAAGAAATAGACACCAAGACAAATGCGAGACGCAGTGGCTGAGAGAGAGAATGATCGAGCAGCGCGATCATGCGCCTCAAGCAGTGTGACTAAGGAATGAGGCCTTGATTAAACCGTTAGGAACGAAATAATACAGACACAAAGGTTCAGTTGCGTCAAAAGTCGCCAAAAGATTCGCCTCTCCTCGTGCGTCGTGTGGGTCTTCCTCGGCTTCAGTCGCGCCAACAACACATCTGCGACCAACATCAACCTCCTCGTATGCATCTCTTCTTTCTACTCACCAATCGCACCATGGACCAGCGCGAGCACGTCTCTCCATCCCCCAGGTAACAGCGCTTTGCCGAGCACCTTTTTCTCACGCGTGCGGACGCCGTGCTCGTGGGCGTCGTGTGCGAGTTGCTGCCACTCCACAAGACGACTACGTTCTCCCGTTGAGTGAGATGGGGTGTAGTCGCGTCTGCCGCTTGTGCGGCAATCGAAGGGGAATCGTCCATGACCACCGTCAACACAAAGCTACGCTTCTGCTCATTGCTCTCGTGGTTCTCGACCAGCGTATGCGAGGCATTCGCAAGTGGTCGTCGAATCCGGGTATCTTGTTGGATATGCAAGCAATTTTCTAGGCGACTGCCACGAAGAACCGAGTTCAACCTAAAGCCAAGGCGACCCATGTGTTCTTCTCGAGCGACTCGAAGTCGAGTGCGAAAACCCCGAAAGTTAAGGCTCCTGCTGCGTTGGTAGCGGTCGACGTGCACGCCCAGAATGTGAAATCGACGGAGTCTATGGCTGCTCCCAGCACAGTGCCAACAAATGCCATTGCTGTGGCCAAGACTCTCGCTACAGCAGATACGGTTGATCATATTGATGTGCCGTCAGCGAATGATCGGCCGAGCGCAGGCAGTATCAGCTCGTCAATCGCCAAAGCTTCGATCACGAGTGCCTCTCCAACTGCGCCGGCTCAGACCTCTTCCGATCCTGCTTCTGTATATCGCCGCCGCTGGCTGCTTCGCCACAGGATGAATGGCCTGAACTACTTCTTCTACGCACGTTGGATAGCTTCGTGGCGATCCACGAGGCTCAGGCAAAAGACTTCAGGGAAGATAGCGTTGAAGCGCCAGTGTGTCCACTTGGAACGGCACAAATACACTGTCTGGGAGGACAGGTTGCATAAGCACAAGGGTGGAGCTCTCGAACAATGAGACCATGTTGACGGCGGGTACACTCTCTCATGCCACTTGTCCAGGGTTACACTGACAATCACTCTGATCGAATTTCTTACATAGTAACCGTTGCCTGAAAGGGTACCCCCTCCATCCTCACAGAAAAAGAAGGAAAGGTGGAACCATCAAGCGCACTTGGCGGGGGAAACATGAGCACGCGAAGCGCCGCCAAGCGGCAGATGCGCGCGACGCGGTCGTCCGACAGTGCGCGACCAAGTACCAATGTGCGAGGCGCGCGGAGTGCGGCGTCGGCGGCCGCGAACGGACGTCTGGGGACCGAGACATCGTCGACGAAAGCGAGCGAGAAACCCGCGCGCAAGCGTCCTCTTGCGGAGCAAGTCGACGCCAGCGAGAGCAAGGAGGCAGGAGGGGTTCAAGAGGAGGAGAAGCGCGCTCGAAAGCGGCGGCGATCGCCGCCGGAGGAGGAGACCAAGGGCGGAGAAGAGGACGCGGACGAGGAGGAGGAAGAAACCAAGGGCGGAGAGGAGGTGAAGGACAAAGAGGATCAAGAAGAAGGCGGCGAGGAGAAGGAGGGCCGACTCCGCACGCGTGTCCATGTCCAAGCGGATACCGACTTTGTGCGTGCGCTCGCAGCGGCGCAGGACCGCATGGCGTCGGCGCCGTTGAAAATGGTCGTGTGGGACGAGATCGCCGAGGGTCGTTTCCGCAATGGGCGCGGCGCCAAGGCGCGACTCGCGTGGCTCCAGCAAGTGCGGCGTGACAGACATCACGTCGAGCACACCAAGCTCACGAAAGAAATGAAGACGGTGCTGGAGGCGTTGGCCAAGAACAAGGAGAAAGCACGGGACGCGCCTCTGTCGACGGGTCGAGCGAGTCCACGGAAGCGACAGAAGATTGGGTTCACCGATCCATCGCGAGTCCGTCGCCTGCGGCGTCAGGCACAGCTGGCGGAAGCCGCAGCGGCTAAGCAAGCCGAGACGAGTCCAAGCGACGCAAAATCGGTGTCGGGCAGGGCCCACCCGCTTGATGCACACGAGGAAGAGAGCATAATGGAGATGATGTTGGAACAAGCGCCGCAGTTTGCGACCGCGTCCAGGAAGTTGGACGTGTGGATCGCGATCGCGAACGCGTCACGTGGGCGGTTCGCCCTCCCATCCAGCGCGAGAAACCATTACCACTGGCTCGCGCGCTGTCTGCGCGACCCAAGCCACCGCATTGCCCGTGAGGCGACGCCCCGGCTGCGTGACATGATGGAGCGGTTCGTGGCGTTCAAAGCCGCGAGCCCAGGGAGGGGTGCTCCGACGGCGACAACAGACAAGGCACCCCCATCTTTACAAGAAGAGATACTGCCCCAAGCGGAGCCGGGAGCTGTTCAAGAAGAGAAGACGCGTGACGATGAAGAAAAGGAAGAAGAGCCCACGGTGGATCCGCCAGCGGATGAGCGGTTTGTGCGCCTCATGCTGAGGAAGATGTGGGCATTCGACGACGACAACGACAAGAACGTTCAGCGCTGGCATAAGATCGCGTTGGGCATTCAGCCACCGCATCCGAAGATCACGGGTGGTGAAGAAGCCAAGGCCAGATTGGATTGGCTGCTGCGTGTCCGTGACGATAGGAGTCATGGTGAGCACGCGAAGCTCTCGGCCTCTCTGCGCAAGATGCTGGTGGACTATTCGGCGGCTCAGAAGACAGTGATCCAAGCGATATCTTCGCCAGCGTCGCCCCCGCCGCTGTCGTCGACGAGTGAACCCATGATGCGTGAGGAGCCTGTGGACGTCGGCGAGAGTGATGACCAGGAGCCTGAAGAAGAGTCTGCTAAAAGCGAGGGAGCAGTGGAGGAAACCAAGATATCATCACGCGCAGCGCAAGATCCGAAGCGACCGAGGCCGTCGCAAGTGGATGTGGTGCGCGATGAGCTCTTGATGAAGCTCATGCTAGACCTTCGGCCGTTCGATGCGGAACGAACGATCAGGGGCGCTGTGTGGGCGAAGCTCGTGGAGACGCTAGATAACCCCAAGATCACGACGGGCATTGCCGCCCACTCGCGCGTGCGATGGCTGCTGAATGTGTACCAGCAATCGTCGTCTCCCGACCACGCTTTTCTTTCGGACGCGTTACGGGAGATGCTGAAAGAGTACGAATTGATCAATGATGCGGCACGCGCAGAGGAGTTAGCGCAGGTGCTACTGGTGCGGGTGGACGCGAGTGATGACGATGAGGATCCCGACGGCGGCAATGCGGACCCCGTGAATGATCTCTTGCTGCGTGAGATCTTGCGGCGGCGACCATTCCACGCCAAGATTGGCACGGGCATGGCGGTGTGGAAACAAGTCGCGTCCACGGTGAACCGTGCGGCAGGCGCCAAGATCTATCCGACGGGCCAGAGCTGCCTCTCGCACATGAAGAAGCTGCTCGCGGCCGCACGCACCACCACGACCAAGCCAGAGGTGTACCTCAGCAAAAAGCAGCGGGCCACGCTGCGGTTCATTGACGCGTTGCTTAAGGTGCGCTGGCCCACGGGCAAGACCGACTTGACGGACGACCACCGCGCGTGTCTCGACAAGATCCAGCGCCTTCTGGACGGCGCGCCCGACCTGGTGTTCCCTCCAGCGCGAGCCAAAGTGACGAAACCCCCAACTTCGAAGCCCAAGCCACCCAGCGCCAAGACGACACGGGCGCCGGTCCGCAGTCAGTTTACCTATGACCGCCTTCCATCTCCGGCACCTGGTGTGGATCCTATTGATGCGTTACAGCAAGAGATTGCCGACTTTCGGAACACAGCGGCACGGGATCGCGCGTCGCGTGACAAGGCCATCGCCCGGGTCAAGCAGCAGATTGCGTCGTGTCGCGAGCTGCTCCAAGCGCAACTGGACGAGCACGATAACGAGCGACGCGAGCAACGCGACGAGACACGGACGCTCATGGAGCTGCTCAAGAGCGAGCGCGAGATGCACGCGCGCGAGGCGGGCTTGCTGTTGCAAGTGATCCAGAAAGAACGCGACGACCGACGCCACGAGATTGTGACCCTGATGGATTTGGTCTCGCGTGCCGTGCTGCACGGGCGACGAGAGCCCAGAGCGCCATTGCCGTCGCCACCCACCGTCTAAGGATTGAAAACGGGAAGTGTACACACCAGCTCATGG